>NCQV01061676.1:0-12136 GCA_002740545.1 Lophocereus schottii
GACCGAAACCGCAACCGCAACCGCGACCGAATCCGCGTTTTGAATCACTAGTCTCTAATATCCTCTGCATTCGCTTTCTTAGGAATCAACCCAACAAAAGTAGCATTGAGACTTGCCACAAATTTCCCAGTGTGATAAAACTCTGAAAACATCCTTAGAATATCACTCCTAAAAGTGTCCTAATTCGCCTGGAGGAAAGCCATAGTCATACCATCTGGGCCTGAAGATTTATCGCCACAGCAATCATGAAGAGCTTTAAACTTTTCCTCCTCTGAGAAATCCAACTGAAGCCCTTCTCTTGCAGAGACTGATAAGGAGGGCATCCTCAAGTTGTCAACCTTTGGCCTCCAAGCTTCAGACTCAGTAAAGAGAGATTTGTAGAACCCATGGATGGAAGACTTCATCTCGTCACACTCCTCAAAACGGTTTCCATCCACAATCACAAAAGACATAGAGTTGAATTTCCTGCAGAAATTAGCTACTCTATGAAAAAATCTAGTATTCCGATCTCCAACTCTAAGCCACAATGCCCTCGACTTTTGTCTCCAGGATATCTCATGCATAAGGATGACTTTCGCTAGCTCATCTCTGTCAACTTTTCTCTACTCCAATTCCTCATTAGCAAGCCCAGAATTTTCCTCTTTTACATCAAGTTGGTTAATAGAATCCATGATGTTGTACTTCCGAATCTTGATATCCCCAAAAACCTCTCGATTCCATTTCTTGATTTCCGCTTTGATCACTTTCAATTTCTTCGCAACCACGAAACTAACATATCCCTCAACACTAGCCTCTTCCCACCATCTTTTAATAAGATCCCCAAAACCCTCAACTTCAAGCCACATATTCTTAAATTTAAAAGGAATTCTCCCCTTCTGAAATGACCCATTTTCTAAGCAAATAGGGAAATGATCTGAAAGTGGCCTAGGCAACCTTTTTTGAATAGCGTCGATGAAATGATCCTCCCATTCCAAGGAGACAAGAAAACGGTCAAGTCTTGAACTGGCTGGAACCTCGCCACATCTAGACCAAGTAAAGCCACCCCCTTGTAAAGGAAGATCAACAAGAGCACAGCTATTAATAAAGCTATGGAATTCCTCCATAGAATTAGAGGGACTTAAACCCGAGCTCCTTTCATGGGGGTATAAGATCTAATTGAAATCCCCTCCTACACACCAAGGCCCAGACCACTTGTCCTTACTTTTCCCAAAATCTCAATTTCTTAGTCCTAGATTGAGGGCCATACACACCTGTGAAAGCCCAAGCGAAACCACTCTCGACCGTTTGAAGAATGCAAGTGATCGAGAAGTCTCTACAAAAAGAAGACACCAAGCAGTACACACTCTTGTCCCACAATACAAGGACACCTCCTGATAAGCCTACTGCATTAAGGGCTGCAAAATCAACAGAGTGATTACCCCATAAAGCGCGAACATCTAAAAGTGAAACAGCCTCCATTTTTGCCTCTTGAAGACACAAGGTCACATCTCCAGTCTCTCGAAAAACTTTTAAGCAAACCTTTCTTGTCGCGGTCATTAATGCCCCCTCACATTCCAAGAAAGCAGCCTAAACATAAGGCACTAACATCCCACCTGTAGAGGCATTAGCTCTACCATAGTTCACTCCGAATTCAAGTCTTCGCAAGGCGTTCTAACCACATTTTGTTTAGGCAAACGATTGTTTCTTTCAATTCTTCACAAAAGCTGAATCACCTTAGTCTCATACCCTGAAATGGTCACACTAATACAGGATGCTATGCCTTTGAGTTTGGAGGCTACCCATTTAGAGACCTTCTCAGAATTCACACTATGACCATCCCACACATCCTCAACAGAAAAAGTTTCATTGAAATTTTGAAGAAAAGAGAAATCAACTGCAAGAGGGGCTACCAAATCTTCCGAACCTGACGGGGGCCCAACAGAGATCAAGGGCCAATTATGCACTGTAGGCTCCCCACCACAATGTTATCCTCAGAAACGCGCAAAATTCTGCGGTCCTACAGTCAGGGCAAGTGCATCCCTTACAACATCTTGAGGCAAATCACAGGGAACACTCCCATACAAGCCTACCCCCAATTGAAGAAAACTTCCCACCGAAAATAGAGAAGCTGAAATGGGATGGTCACCATGCCACCTGAACCAAGGAAGACTCGCTGGAGAAGACAGGGCCAAGGGAGGAGGAGAAACGGGTGGAACATAATTAGAGAACAAATTCACAGCAAAGTCCTTCGACCGAGACTGCAATAGAATGGTCCTTGGCCCAAGCATTACCAATATCATTAGAAAGTGGACCATTGATTTCCGCCTCAAACCTTGCAGGGCCATACAAAGTAACTCTAGCTGGAGAAAAGAAGTCCAACTGGGCATTATGGAGAGAAGCAAGGAGAGCGTCTGAACCCCACCCGAGGCCTCCTTATCTGAGAGGATTCCCCCATTGTCCCTCAATCTAAAGCCAAGGGATCGATTTCGACGAATATAAACTTGAGTACTCTTAGGCTCAGAGACCCATCTTAGGCTCTCCTGGTTCATCCTTCTAGTCCCAGAAGACAACCCCCCTTCTGCACCTCCAATGGCTCGGCATGATCAAGAGTAATACCCGAATCACTCACCTCCTTACCTCTCCTCACAACTAAAGAAGATACCGTATCAGCATATGACCTAAGAAATGTAGCTAGATCTCCCTTGAATCCACACTTGGAACAGCACCCAGGCAGGGAGGAGAGGGAGGAGGAATGACGGCATCAACCAAAGAGGATGATGGTTTGGGGGGGCGAAGTTCTCGGCTAAACTAGAGGATCTAATGGAGCAAGGCCGACTATTTCAGCAACAAGGCCAAACAATTTGAACCGTCCCCATTCATTCCAACCTGCGGGAAGAATAACAAAGGAACGTTTGCCATCAATGATCACTGAAAGTTGCAAGTACTTGCCAGCGCGATTACTCCTGTACTCCAATATAAAAATTCTTAATCCTATTCTCATTTGATTGCACCAATTTGCAGACTTAGATTTTCTAAACCTAGTCCAAGCCCTCAACAGCCATAAAACCACTTTCTCAGGCAACAAAATGGAGAACCTTCTGCCCCTGCCATTCTCAGAGATTTTCAAAATATCCTCTTTAGAACCCACCACACTCAAATCAAATGACTTACTTTCAATAGCCAAGAACTTCTTACAGACCCCTCTCATATTCCTCACCCACTACAACCACTAGAAAAAGCCTCCTAAAAAAGCCTCCCAAAGGTAGACAGAGAAACTGCCACAAACGTCCACCACCGGCACCCCCATTGGGCAAGCTACTAATAAAACCCTTTAAACTGCTAGATCTGGGGGAAAACACAGGCGAAAAAATTCTCCGGCGACTTTCTGGTCATCGAAAAAGTCACCGGCGACGAAGCTTCCGGTGGGAGTTGCTCCGGCGGGGACAGAAGAAGCCGGCGACCACCCTAGCAAAGGAAGAAGGAGAAGTCAGCTAACCAAAAGAGGATATCTGGGGAAAAAAGAAAATTCGGCGACTTTCCGACGGCCAGAAAAGTTGCCAGCGGCAGTTAACCGGCGCGAAAAGCTCCAGCAAGGACAGAAAAAACCGGCCACCACCCTGACAGAGAAAGGAGGAGGAGAGGACCCACAAACCTCCGCAAATCTGAAGAACCCAAGGGAAGGACGCCCCCCAGCTCCGGCGATGTGAAGATGCCCACCGGCAGGCAGGGGGAACAGACCGACTGGGGCTCCCAGAGACCCAAGGTCCACCGGACCTTAGGTTTGTCTCCGGTGACCTCAAATCGACCCAGAGCTCTCTACCCCTCTCTCTAACTTTCCATCACCTGTGGCTGACGACGGTGGGCGACAGTCGACGGTGGGGGGGCGACTCGACGGAGGGCTGCGGTCCGGCGGCCACTGAAGTAGAACGGAACCCAACAGACCGTATCAGTGTTGGTGGACGCCCAAGATGATATTTTTAACAGCACCTACAACAAATCTAAGTTCTTTATGGCTGGCAACTTCTTTCCCGCGACCGGAGAACTGCTTTCAAGTCACCCTCACCTAGCGAGTAAAAGCCCTAAACCTCTGACACCGAGCTCGATCAATCACTCCCCTAATTTTCAGATCTAGGGTTTGCGAATTAGGGTTTGCAAATTAAATGTTAATTTGATCTAATTGGCTGCAATTCACTGAGCACTTCTCTCAAATTCAGCATTACGACTTGATTAAGTGCTAAATCAGTAGATCTCGACATTTTCATGGCTCATTTGATTTTCTCTGTTACCCATGAATGGCTGTGAGGACTGAGGCGCAACGCCTTTGCCTCGAGCGAGGCCAGTCTGAGGCGCAAGCTTCAGTGCGCTTTACGAATTTGCCTGGCCTCACCCCCTAGGAGGCACGGTCCTAGCCTCATTGCGCCTAGGCGTGCCTGAGGCGCGTGTTTTTAAACTAAGTTTACAACAATGTATGGAATACTAGGTTTAGGCATAAGTATTTTCCATAGGTCTCATGTAAGTTGTGCGATCCTTTCCTTAAAAGAGGAGGGTTGAGATGGTCTCGTCTACAAAAGATTATTCCAATTCAAGAGGTTGCACATCGAGATTAAACTAGTTATTTTTGCTCCGCTCCTTAGAGAACAAGTACTCCAATCAAGCAGATATGTTTTGGGTGTCACAGGTCGAGAATTAGGTGGTATGTCAGCATACAAACCCAATCGCTCTTCTCTTGGGTTTACTTCGTCAGTGCAACATACCCCAAGTGTCAAACAACACGATTCAGATAAGGGCTTGAATCTGCAAGCCAAAAAGATGATTACAGAATCAAAGTAATTGCTGATAGTGCCTAAAACTAAGGGCAATTAAGAGACAAATAGGGGTTGTAGGTCCAAAGCATGTCAGTCAGACGTAGCATAATAGTTGCAAAATCTTGTTGGTGCTCAGCCCAAAACTTGCCTTCAAACCTATGTTACCTGGACTGGGGAAATGGGTGTCGAATACAGGTAAGGATCCAAGTGTCAGGCTCATCAAGTCTCAAAAATTAGGACATGGGGACACTATTCTAATCTTGGACACAGATATAGGGCACCATCCAAAATCTGGCCCTTCATATATTTTTCTTCTAAATTATATCAGCCCACATTATTATTATTATATTTTTTTTATATTTACATGAGCCAAGTATGGATCTATGACTTACCACTTTTAGCCCAAAAAAATGCTCCATCTAAAGACCTGTTCTTTTCGTTGGTAAATTGGAATTGGTAAAAAGGTGAAGTTGGTTGAGGTGGGTTGAAGTTGGTATTTTTTGTTGAACTGGCTTGAAATAGGTTAAAATAGATTGAAGTGGATTAAATTGGGTTGAAATTGGTATATTTTTATATTGGTTAAAAATGTGAGAATAAAATTTTGAAGTAGGTGAGTTGAAGTCGGAAGAAGTGGGTTGAAGTAGGTAGAAGTGTGTTGAAGTGGATTGAAATAGGTAGAAGTTAGTTGAAGTTGGTTGAAATGGGTTGAAGTTGGTATTTTTTATTGAAGTGGGCTGAAGTTGATTGAAGTGGGTTGAAATAGGTTGAAGTTGATAAATTAAAAAGGACCACCGAAAAGAATAGGCCCTAAATTGAGCTCAACGCCTCAACCAGTCACCCGTACACAGCAAACATGCAGCCCATTCTCTACCAGCCCACGAAACAGAATTACCTTCCTACTTTCATAGAAAAAAATTTTAAAAACAAGTAATAATAACCAAGGAAAAGGAAAGAAGCCACAAATAAGAACAAGTGGGAGCCCCCCGCAGCGTGCTCCCTCCTCGCTTCTCTCTCCTCTCTCTCCCCAAGCTTCGACACCCCACAGGGCTCAGTTCTTCCTCCCATCAACCTATATTCCCAGTGGCAACTGCCTTGTCCCTTTCTCCGAAGCCCACTGTGTTAGGATGACAGTGTCCAATGACTTCAGCCAAATCTAACCCATATCCCGTGTCCGGATCCGCGTCGGATCACGTCGACAAGGTTACAGCAGCCTCAAGTGCCCAAATCTGACCCATATCCCGTGTCCGGATCCGCGTCGGATCATGTCGACAAGGTTACAGCAGCCTCAAGTGCCAAGTCCGGGTAACGCAGCTTCGAACTGAGGTTTGGTCAAGACTGACACCTAATATCATATCCTCTCAATCTAAAAATACCAGTTCAAATCATTAGAAAGCCTATGATGTCTAAGCTCATTCAGCAACCAAGTGAGACAGCTTGATGTGTAGTTCAAAACCAACCTTTGATATATACAGCAATCTCAATTCAATCATTTCCAATCATTTCCAAGAGAAATGAGTGTGCTGGGTACCATCTCCAATTAAGAGATATATGCACGGAACAAGACTGATATTTGTGTCAAAGGTTCAAAGAGTTACTTCCACGGAATTTCAAGAAATTATCTCATGGGTCATAACAGTAGTAGAAAGAATCGATCCAGCTCTGCCAAACTAGAGCACAAACCCAGCCCAATATAGGCCGCCAAATAAATGAGGCAAACCAGATTGGCCAGTTTTCAGCTTGATTTGGATCATGAACCTAGCCAGGCCAGCTCTGCAAGGCAGTTTGGCCTACAGAACAGCCAAGCTTTAACCAATCAAATTGAGGCTTACCAAGTTTATCATATTCAGTTTCTTCTAAAACAATTATCAGAAAAGAAAAGAACAAAAAAGCACTTGAACTAGTCGAGCTCCAACCCGCTCAATCAGCGGAGGCCAGATTCGGGCTGAAGCAGCCAAGCTCATTAAGGAAGCCAAGCTGTGGGTTTGGTTAATCGTAGACAAACCAGGACTGACCTAGCCCCTCGGCTGCCATAAATTAATGGCTTTGAAAAAAGAAGGCTCAAAATTACAACTGCAACAATACCAGTTTACAGTGCCAACACTTTTTACGAATACTTACCGGAATATGGACCACAGGAGCACCACCAAAATAAGAAGAGAAAAGCTCAGCATCCAATGTTGCACTCATCAAAATCAACTTCAATTCTGGTCTCAGAGGAAGTAGCTCCTTGAGCACAATAAGAAGAAAGTCTGACATTCACACACAAAAACAAAAACCCAAAAAAAAAAGAAAAGGGATAATCAGATATTGCATTGTTAAATACAAGACTAAACATAAGCTAGGTAAAGTTTTACCTTCATTCATCCCACGTTCATGAATTTCATCCACAATAACATGAGTTATGCCTTTCAAAGTCCTATCGACCAGTAATCTCCGCAACAAGATCCCTGTGGTGCAAAATAGAAGACGTGTATCCCTCCCTTTCATTCCCTCCAGCCTAACTTTATAACCAACCTAAAAAAAAGAATAATATAGGCATTATAGGCCCATTTCTCAACCAAAATTGTTAGCAGTGACATTTTCAACAAAGGTTAAACAGATAGAAACCGAAGCAGTAACTCACAGATTCTCCCAGTTTCTCCCCTCGCTCTGCAGCAACCCTTTCAGCCACTGACATTGCAGATATCCTTCTGGGCTGAGTACATATAATACCACATAAAGCACCCTGGCCAGATTCTATCTCAGACTCTAAAATGAACTGCGGAATTTGTGTAGTTTTACCACAACCGGTTTCCCCCGAGACAATGATAACCTAAATACAAAAAGATCAGCAGTTGAGAGATCAACCTCGGATTTTGCTCAAGGGAAGAACAATCGCGCTAGACAACACAGATACTGTATGTAATGGCACTCAGATGGAACAACATAATACCAATTACAGCCGAGCTAAGCTCCGATGGAAGAACAGCAAATGGCAATTAACTTTCAAACAAATATTGTATCACTAGAAGGGAGTTAGCAGCTCATTGGATTAAAATACAGTTAACACATGTTCAATAAAGACTCCATGAGCAGTATGTTTTTTGCTTGTCACATATTACCAATGCCTCCTCATTTTAGACAGCGAGGGAGAGAAGAAAGGATGAATATATCAATCCAAGCACTCTCATATATTTCATGAATTTCCACAAAATGCTCATCAAGTGTTCTAAATACTAACATGAAGCGATAATCCAACTGTGAATGGACTCAGACATCAAACAGACAGGCAAACAAAAGATCGTAATACGCAATGCTTCATTAATTAAAATTTAAAATGCATACTGTGACAACCTACCATTAGATTGCAAAGACTTTCATGTAGATCATGCATGCAAAATCTGAAATGAATCTGAAACTGTCTTATCGAATTTCTCACACTAAATATTATATACAGCCATAATAGCACACGAAATAGACCATATTCTGAGTCACTGTTGATCTGAGTCAGCTAAGATTATCTGAGTCACTGTTGATCTGAAAACTGCCATGCATGAAGTGTATGAAAATGCATTAATGAAACATTAACAAAGTCCCCTAACTTGCTGTCTTTTACATTGTGATTGTATGACTTGGAAATAAGAACATAACTAATGAACCTAATTGCTATTTTATAGTGGCATTTTATCATTTGAGAACAGTGAACTTCATCCTTCAGAAAATTCTAGAATAGGCAGTAGCCAAAAGGACTCTGGCAGATACATACTATACCCAAAGCAAAGCCCAGAACATGATGGAAACACAGTTTGTAAATTGTAAGGTACATACTTCGGTAGTCTAATAACATCTTGGCCAAATTCTTCATATTTGGCAAATAACTAAAATTAACGAATAAAATTAGGTACCTGATTGGACGAAATGGCCGTTATAAGTGCATCCCTCTCTTTATAAGCAGGGAGGCTTCTGCGAAACTCCATCATTCTCCTGCCTTCAGGGCATTCCTGTCACAAAGTTATAATTTTTTTGGATAAGTATGTCATGAATTTATAATTGATTCCACTAAGCATAACCCAGAGCTTTGACGAAAGTGCTCGTGCCTCTCCTAGCAAATGAGACAGATGGAAACACAATATAATACAATAACAACAGGAAGCTCATAATTTGCTGGAAAGTAAACCTGCCAAGAAAGCTGCTGATCACGAAGCTGCAAGTTTCTTCGCTTGGTAATTCTCTCGATCACAGAACTGTTATAAGTTAGAGGTTCTGGTTGCTCAAATAATCCTTCATCAGTGGCAATACTACCACTGCTGCTTGATCTTGAAAACCCATTATCTTGTAAAGCATTCGCACTCTTGGATTTACGAGAAAGGTAATCAGCAAGATACGCATCCGCTCTCCTCTGCAAGCCAAAATCTATTGCCACCTGCAGATCGTCTAGATTAGGATCATCTGCTAGACCCAAAGAGCAATAAAACATAAAAGAGAATTGTAGACTGGAGGCTGAGGTAGCTGAGTCTGTAGCAACACTCCCACACTAGGCACATAACCTAGGAATCATATCTAGCACCACTCCAGGATGGGGCTAGTCATCATCTCTAGGCTTTGACTCACTCCCTTTCCCCTAGCACCACCCCAAGCCTCTAACCACCATGGGGGAACGCTAGACCCAGATTAGCTATCACAAGGGCAAGGTAGGAGGATCGAATTGCAGCAGACATTAATACAATTGCAGAGGGTTACACAACCATCAATACTATCATATTTGTAAAGCATCATGTAAGTACAATTTCAGGATGAATACCTCCCTCTGTGGCCGCTTCTCATCAAGGTCAAATCTGTAATTTGGCAGCGGAACTTTGCTAACTACAACTACCTTGGTATAAGAATGGCTGCCAAAAGCAAATCATCATGAGATCACCATTAGAATGAAAATTTAGCAGAAAAAAATTGCACAGTTCTCAAAATTTAGTATACCTATACAAACCCATTTTGTTTGCCAATGCAGCTATTTGCTCATAGTCACGGCGGTCCTTCTTCTCCCGGGATATCAATTCTTGCTTATGTTTGTCTCGGAGAAGCACGCTTAACCTCCATGTCCAGTGATCCAAATTATCAGCAGTAGAAGCAGACTGAAACTGAACCACAATACTAGTAAACATACAGATCAAGCTATAAACGCATTGTGGGTTTGTGCGAGTGTGCCTAAGAAAAGAAAAAGAAAGATAGCCAACAAGGTCTCAAGAAATACAAATAGGCCAAGAAGCTTCCTTAACCAAATGATCATATCCGGCGTACAAGATTCCAAAGGCAGCTCACCAATCTAATAGAATTAGAACCATGATAAATGAATGCAGCCTATATATGACTCCCCTAACTCTAGAGAAATTAAACAGTTTCAGAAACAAAAAAATAATAAAATAAGCTAAAATAAAAATTAATAAATAAACCATAAACCAATAAAAAGAAGAGAAAGCATTGCTAGTTGGGTTACTTACGTCCACCACACATCCTTAAGGTCCTAAAAAAATGTGTGGAACATTAACTGATTCTTTGAATGCCTATTATACATAAAGTACATTTGCCATCTTATCCAAATGTAAATCATACCCCAATTTCTTGCCTATGCAAGGTTCCATTTTTCTTGAACACCCCCCCTTCTGGCAGAGGAATCTCAAATAGTAGCTCGCTCCTAAAGTGCAAAGAGGTTTTTTCCATTGGACCCTATGTAAAAACCATTGACAACTTTCTACCCCACGGAAAAATTAACATACAGGATAGTTTAGTGAGTCATTCTGCTCTCGTCCATTAAAAGGTGAAGATATTGTCAGAAGTGACCTTTTCATGCTTAAAATGCAGAACATAGTTCCACTCACCCATCTATGGCATCATTTACATAATTCTAGACATCACAGAAAATAAAAAGCATCCTATGGCAGAATCAGAGTTGTACTGGACATTGAAATTTTCCTTAAGATTATGCTTTCTTCTTGTATAAGAACTTCACCATATTTCCTACTACCTGTTAAAAAGGGCCCCTTCTCCAACTAGGCAGCTACATAACAGTTTAAAGTGGTACAGCTAGATCACTGAGGCAATAACATTAACAAAAAGTTGGGTTGACCACAAATGCACACCATCAATGAAATTCATCAAAAAGTCAAGTAGTTGAATGCTAATTGATTCTTCAACAGTTTCCTGTTAAATTCCCATCATCATATACCGGTCGTTAGCTTGCTTTTCATGCTATGGTTATGGTCTGATACTATCAGATGCCAAAAGACAAGCCACTGCGAATGTACTTATGAGAGTGACCTTAGGAGCCACTAGGAAGGAGTACTGGACTTGCTCGAATCCAAAAACTCTAAGAGAAATTGCTGGTGACTGAAATCAAAGATAACGAAATTACATACGCATAAAATTACTTCTATTCTTTCAGATCACGAAAAATTGCTTTTGAGGCAGAAGAAACACTGGGAAAAATCAAATAGAAAACCACACCCCAACCCAACAATAAGAATCAATGCAATCAATACTCTAGAAGGAGTTTTATGGGCCTTGTAGGTGTTCTATGTGCCCTGAGGAAGAAGAATCGGTCGACCACCACCTTTTGCGTGTTGTTGGGTCTCCTCACTTTAGAATTTTGAATTTGGCTGTCTCCTTGATGGACTTTAGTTGGATTCAACCTTTAAAGGTCAAAAATCTGTTGGTGGCTTGGAGCAGAAGGATGAAGGATTAGGTTTTAGGAGTTTGGAAGATGATAACTTCAGCTATTTGGTAGAGTACTCAAAAAGAAAGGAACTGACAGATTTTTGAAGGCGAAGAGATGTCCTTTCAAGATTCAAACTCTACCTGTTGACAACTTTGTAAGGTTGGAGTCAAGTGCTCAATGGTGGTACAAATAGGCCTTGTTGGATTCTGCACATACTACATAATATTATGCATGAGAGCTTGAGGGCATGATATTTTTGTATTTGCCCCTTTCATACATAGGCAGCATCTCCTCGACGTCCTTTCAATACAACCTTTGCTTACGCATCAAATTAAAAAAAAAAAGAAAGAAAGAAAGAAAAGAAAAGACACCCCAGAGAAGAAACTCCAGAAGCCAATAAGGTTAACTTTGTTAAGAGTAATGTTTTATAATGTTAGGCTCAAATTTTTTGGGCAAATGCTGCACATGCCTAACCTTTTAATTACAGCAGATCATATCCCGCATTCCATACGCATCAAACATAATCAGTGGCAGCAACAGGATTATTCTGCAAGTTTGATTAGAACAATTGTTATTTCCCAAAGTAAGTGCTGCCAAAGACCAATCTCAATGGAAATGAGTGTAAAATGTGTACTGACTTGCCCCGTCCAGAGCTCAATCTAAA
>NCQV01061711.1:0-11190 GCA_002740545.1 Lophocereus schottii
GTTAGATTAAGACTTTCAAGATTGGCATATTAACAAGAATCTAAAAGATAGAACTAAATCAAATCGAGACTTCTTATTGTAAGAATTAGTTATCTTGTCGAGGATGGATGTGCAACTCCAAAAACCTTGGTCACCTTGATTACTTAGGTAATCTTGTATCGTTGAATGTAGGAACTTGGTCTTTAAGACTTAGTCAGCTGTTGTTGAGATTTATTGTGTGCTGATCTTTGTGTCACTGAAGCTTGGAACCTCTTCTTAAAACTTGTTCTCAACATTTAGTAGACAGAACACGTAAGTAGGATCAATACAAACAACTGTGTAGGACCTATTTGGAGAGCTTGTTTGGAACAACATTACTCAAGTAAGTATGCTACACTTGGATTTGTTATCATCAAAACTTTATACAGTTAGTTCAACAACAGCCAAATGCATGCGTCGGGGGGTGACAACATGCCATCGGCTCCGAGTAGCCTACTGCTGTTTATGGGAGTTTTTGCATCATTTTACTTCAGCCATAACTCTCTTGTCCAACCTATAATTATCCTAACTCTTTTTTTGAAGGCTTATTGAACGTAGTTTCTAATGAGAATCAAGTTTCATGAGATTTTGATAAGTTGAAAGAGAGTTATAGGCCAATGAGTAAGAAGGTGTTATGTATGCATATGTCTCACTATTTCGCACATATTTCCTCTGTTTCTTCTCAGATTTAACTTATAATATGTCATCAAAGCTCTTTGATTGAGAAACATAGTAATATGTACCTAGTTCCTTTTTATCTTTGTTAGGGGTTATAAATGAGGTATAAATGGCCATCAAGTCATTAAAACTTTACAAATAGGGTAATTAGCCCTTAAGTGACCTTTCTGCACACCTTTTAGAATCCTCGAAGTGTTTGCAGAAGAACCTTATTTCAAAACAATTTTTAGGGGTTTAAGACCTTTAGAAAGATGAAAACAATATTGCTTTGCCACTGATGAGTTGAATAAGTATCCTCATTGGACCATAAATGCACATAGCATACAATATCGATCATTATTCTAAGGACACATTTATGTATCTACAGAAGGTCCCACTTCTGGTGAGATAAAGAAAGGCAAAGGGAAAAGTATATTGTATCATACAAGATAAATGCAAATGCCTAGGTAATCTCTAGTGTGTTGGGGAAATTATAAATGTAAACGAGCACGTAAGATATATAAAAAGGGGAAAAGACCTTATAGGGATCTGAGACCGATTCATCCTAGATGGAAAGGGTGTAACATGCAAAATGCGTAAGATCTTCTTAGGGTCTAAGACCTCGCTCAACCTTAAGGGAAGGTTTTAACCAAAGCTATATAGGGTGAAGGACAAAATATGCAATGTCAGGCAAAGCTGCAGATAAGTGCTCATGTGAGCTCTGACATGTTAGGGAGGTGTAAGTGCAAATGGATATGTGCGCAACAGCTGTAGTGTGATATATATTTCTATCTGTCTGTGCAACTATCGGTATAATGTTTAGTTTTTGTTACAGAAGGAGAGTCTGTGTCTATTAAGGTTCTGGCCTACAAGACCAACCACCTATAACTCAAATAAAAAGGAAGTCCACCTAGGGTTTCACCTACAAAACCAATAACCTAGAACTAGGAAAAAGGTTCTTTAACCTTGCAGCGTATAGGAATACGATTTAGCCTCTTTTGACTTGGTGACAGAGTGTTATGATCAAATGCCAGCAATTTAACCACCTATGAGTAGGGTGATGAAAACATCTTCATATGACTAAGAATAGGATGTGGACTTTTGTTTAGTTTTAAAAACCTTTTTTACTTGCAAATGCACAAGATCAATTGTAGACTAGCGAGTATATCATGTTGATCCCACGAGGGACAATAGCGATTTTTAACTTTAACTTTTTCAATTATAAAGAATGATCCAAAGGAGGAATTCAAGTATCAATATGAATCAAAGAAACAAAAGAAGAGTAGATGAGTCCAGAAAGTAGAGAGAAATCAAATAAAAGAAAGATTTAGGATTTTGGAGTTCACCAATGATAAAAATGTTGAATTATTAACTCAAATGATGGTTCAATTTAACTCTTGCTTAACCTAAGCTACATGCATTAGGCTATAAATTTAAAGATGATTATAATTATCAAATGATATTATTTATCTAGTGGTTTAGCATGAATAATTCTTTTTAGACGTAACTCATCTAATTTCTAGTATAAATTATTCACATTCAACAATTATAATTTTAAGCTTAATTGGATAACATCATATTATCCTACAAGGTCTAGTATTCATTTGAGATAGCAAATTAAACTATTGTAATTAACATGAATAAACAATAGTATTAAGATGCATAAATAGGTTAATTCAAATATAAACTCAAAATATGCAATGCAAGAGACAAATATAACCCCAAAAGAAAGTAGTAAAATAATATTATTAACAAGGATCAATCATAATCCCAGAAGAGTATTTTTGTTGGCCATAGTTAGTGAAAACACTATTGAAGTTAGTCTAGCCATCACTCAATGTTGGTATATTTTACGTTCTATCTCCAAAACTAGGTACTCACTTACACAAAACTAAAAAAGTAAGTGTAAAGTCTAAAATTTGACTCGCAAATGAGGTGACAAGAGAAGAGCTCATCAAGCCAAATGGTTGCCTGATAAAAACTCTCCCTTAAAAAATTGAAATATGGAAGATGAGAGAATGAAAAGATGCTTAGGTGAGTGAATGAATGAATGGATCCAACCTTCACCGCTTTTTATAGTGAAACTCCAACCCCTTTTGGTGCCCAAAAATTAATAAAAAATTAATTTCAATTAGTTCTTGACTGTTATATTCCATAAGAAAAGACTAGTCCTTAGCTAAAAATTAATCAAGTTTAATTAACTTTGACTAGGTTAACACTTGCCTCATGTGGAGAATTAACCACTTCATAAGATGGAGTAGCTTTGTTGGACAAGTCTAGTAGATTGGATACTGGGCCGCTAGATGAGCCCAAATGAAGGGAGAGAGGGATGAGACACAAGGGGCTAGCTAGATAGGCACGGAGCTGGGCTAGCCGATGCCTGGCATGGGTAGTAGAAACCAGAAGGGAGCAAACCCAGGTGAGAAAAAGAAGGAGAGAATGAAAGATAGTGGTGAGGAAGTGTGGCATTGGGTTGCTACTTCCATGTCCCACACAGTGGGGAGAAGGAGCTAAAACATGGAAGTTGCTAGAAGGCGGGCTATCTAGCCAAGTGACTGGGCCATGGGAGCTGCAAAAACAGACAGATCCAGCGTGAGGAACAGAAAGACGGAAAGTTGTGTGTTGTTAGGGGAGCTTGAACCAAACCCACATGGAGCAAAAGTGGGCTATTGTACTCAGCTCTATCCATCTCTATTTTGCGCATTTCACATCCTATTCCATTTTGTCACCTTCACCTATAAAAATATATAAATATGCATTATTATTGATATAAAAATATATTCTAAAGGCTAAAATGTAGGTAAAATTGAGAGTAAATTTACATATACAGTATGAGTTATCAACTCCTCCATACCAAAATTTTGCTAGTCCTCGAGTAAAGAATAACAATAGTGCATGCATTCATTAAACTCTTTAAGCAGAACATGATTGGGCAAGATAAATGAATAGCTCTACCTCACACAGCCACTCTAAATCACATTAACAAATCCAATACCAACCTAGAACCTATTAGCAAACGTTTCTAATTTTAACTAAGTCAATAGGCCAAGACTTAAGTAAATTAAGCACACAATAAAACCATGTAGTGACCCGTAAGTATAAGATTTCACCCCACTTAACAAAAATCACAAGAGACCGAATGCCTAATTAATTTATTGACTTGTTTTCTTTTGATTTTTTTTTTGGAATTTCACAAGTTACTTGATTCCATGTGCTCTCTTGAGTGGATAAAGATATGAATAAAGATAACACTCACAGAAGCACTTAGTACATATTCAGGCAATTAAAGATGTGAATAGAGATAGAACCTGAGCATTGGTATCGGAATTAGAGCTTAATTAATTCAGTTTATTTAATTTGTTCATTGAGAAGCAATGGGGAACTCAGTACTTTTTAAACAATCATAATGATATTGAAAATGAGGTTACATCTCAAACTCAAAATCGACTACATAGTGACATTATCGTAAAAAAAATTTTTGCCTTCAACTAGTTAAAACTAAAAATAATCTCTAACAAGTATGGTCACATGAATCAAATCCGCATAATAAGAGTAGAACATGTGTAGTTAGAACACTCAAGCTCTTCCAAAATCAAATTTGCCTAAGTTTTCAAGTTTAGTTTTCCTCAACAGTTTCATTTTCATTTTTCCTTCCCTCCATGCCTAAACCCTACATTGTCCTTAATGTAGAAAACAATAATAAAGAGAGAAACAGGGAAGAAGAACATAACCTAAAAGCATGAGAAAATCATTTCCTTATAAGCCCAACAGCCTAACTCTAAAAGTATATTCACAATCATCACCAACCACAAAAGCCAAAAAACCGATGAAGAATCACACTCTAAGATACAAAAATGCCTTGATCAAAAAGAAAAATAAAAAAAAAGATGCAAACTTTCCTAAAAAAATTTGTTGCCTCCTAACAAGAACTAAGTTTTATGTCTTCAGCCAGACAAGGTCCCATCCATTAGTTGTAGTAGACCGGCTCTACTAGATTGATGGATGTTATCAAACTAGGCTCAATGTCATGAGTCACAACAAGTTTCAAATGTTAGGCATTGACCATAAGAACTCAACCATCTTGGAGATCTAAAATTTGAACCACCTTAGAGGAAAACACTTGTTGAATAATAAAAAGACCATCCCATCTAGATCTCAACTTATCAAGAAACAGTTTAAGCTTAGAGTCAAAAAGTCAAACCTTCTGATTAGGTTCAAAAGATTTACGAGAAATCATTTTATCATGAAAAGATTTGGTTTTGGTTTTATAAATCTTATCATTCACCTTGGCTTCATTATGCAATTAATCCAACTTATTCAATTGAAGCCTATCGTTAGAACCCACTTGTTTCATATCAAAATTAAAGCTTTAATAGCCTGAAATGTATGGAGTTCTAATTCAACTAGCAAGTGACAAGTCTTACTAAAAAAACGTTGGTAAAGAGATATCCCAATAGGAGTCTTAAAAGCAATACGATAGGCCCAAAGAGGATTATGCAATCTCAAAGACTAGCCTTTCCTATCGGGTTGTAAAGCTTGTCGTGGAGCCACAAATTTGACTACTACTTCGATTTTTAAATAATATTTATAGTATAGGAAAGTAGGGATCGATCCACGATGAAAGATTATGTCAAAAAACTAATTTAATCCTAAATAATTTTACTAGTCTAATTGATTGTCTCTTCTCTTTGTAATTCTAAAATAAACCAAATTTAACAACCAAAAATCTGGAAAAATACTTATATTACTCCTAAATATTCTAGATTTAATGCCGGAAAAAAAAAACAGTAAATAGCTATCTTAAATAAATTAAAAAATAAAAACAGAATAATAACTCAGTCTTCTACTAAATGAAAACAGAAAGTAATAAATAGAAAATTAATATTAAAAATCACAAACAGTAGCCTAAACTGACATTGTTCAAGTTTATAAGCTTGTAACTCTCGAATTATATCTAATTAACTTTAGAAAAAGTAAAACAGAAAATTACTGCAGAAAAATAAAGCAGAAAATCAAATCTGAAATTAGAAAAAGATTAAACTGCACTAATATAAATATGAAATTAATTAAAAAAATATCCAAATTCAAGGATATAATTTTCTGGACTTAATAATACCTAAAAAAACGTGAAATAAATATTAAAAATGCAATATTCAGATTTGTTGAAATAAAAATCTGCACATATCCAATTCACGAAATAATTCTGAAAACTTATCAAATAAGTTCCGAAAATTCCGAAATTAAATAGAGGCAGATTAGGACATTATATAAACCCTAGGATGGATTAGAACTTGAAAAAACATGAAAGAAACTATTTTTAGCCTAATTTGTAACAAACCGGTTATTAAATGATAAAATATAATATAAATTAAATTTGAAAATTATAATCACTCTAAAAATCAAAATCTAACTAATCTAAGATTACCAAGACACGCCTAAAAGACTATTCTTTTAGGGGGGCAAATGGTATTTACGTCAAAGCTAATAATTAAACAATAAAAATTGACAAACTAAACAAATTAACTAAAAGCAACAAATAATTATCAAAAGATATCAAATTTATGAAAAATGCTTAGCATAATCTATATCCACCATGCAAATTAATATTTATCATTAACACGCAAGTCGATTTTTTTTATGAGCTAAACTGTAGAAAACACCCACCAATGGATCTTCCCCGTTTTTTCTTATATTATAGTTTAATTAGGTCCAGCCCTAATATAAACCCTACTAGTTTTGATAACCCTTACATCAACGTAAGAATTTAATCAAACTAGAGCATTACGTATTGGAAAAACATTATCTAATGCTTTGTAACCAATTTACCAGTAAATCGATTTAATAAAGATCTAAAACGATTATCTAATTAAAAGTGATGTTTTTGAGCCATGCATGATTAATTAGGGTGATACTAATGCTTAAAAGGCAATAACTTTTGCGTACGTATTAAACTAACTAGCATGCATTCTAATTAATATAACATGAATATCATAAACGATAAACACTAATTGTTATAGAATCATGAATAAGAATCAACTAGACAATTAAGCAGAAAAAAAAAACTTGTTTCAAAATAATTAATTTAGCATGGTTTCAAATAGATTATACTAAGCACAAAAAAATTTACTCACTCATATTAAAATTAAAATCACAAAATTTACCCAAATAATTCATGTTTAACAATAATCTAAACAACAAAAAAAAAATGAAAATAAAGCAACCCAACTAAGATGAGGTGCTGTGATGATGATGATCAGAATTGATGATGGGTGCATAGGGGATCTCATGAGGGTGCTAGCAGTCGTGTGATGATGGAAAGGATAGATGATGATGACGGTAGGGGATGAAGAAGGCATGGTGAAGATTAGGAGCTCCATGGTGATGAGGCGTGGGTCATGGGTGATTGAAGGGTTGCGTGATTCAGAGGGTAGCCGTGGGGGTGTGATTTTATGGTGAGGAGATGAAGAAGGCGAGGTAGGGTTTAGCTCCTAGGGTTTTTTCTTTTCCTTAGACTCTTTCTCTCCCAAGTATTCTGCCTTCTCTTCAACTCTTGTAACCCTAACCCAAATAAATAATTATGGAAATAATATTTTTCAAAAATTATTATTTTTGGGCCGACTTGATAGCCAAGCATGTAAAACCCGAACTTCGGCATCTTCTCTTCTCCTTTTTATTTTATTAATGCCTAACCTGAAAAATATATAAAATACAGTAAAATAGACGAACTAATATATATAATATACTTAAAATAATTATTAAAACAATGCATGATTTATGACTTAACAAATTCTCCCACACTTAGACTTTGGACGTCCTCATGGAATGAAATCTAAGATTCGACCCAAAAACTGACCCTCTTTCTTTCTTAAAAAGTCATACATAACTATGATATTCATACTAAGCCTTGGCTTGCTTTAAAAACGATTTTATTGATTAGTTTTTTCTCATACAAGTGAATAACTACTAGACATCCAACTACCATCAAAGAGTTTATTCATCAACATCACAACATTTCTTTAATGAAATAACAAGATCAATAATTATCCATCTCTTTTAAATATACATACACTGATCAAGAGGTCTAAAAAAAATTTAAGATAGAACAATTTAGGTATGGTATGGCTATAGAGAAAATTGAACTAGGTAGAATAACCCATTGAACTGATTCTAACTTGCCTTGTACTTGTTTCTCTTTCCTCTCTTTTTTTTTTTTAAAAACTCCACCTGCGCACATATTCGAGGCCCATATAGGGTCTTAGAAATTAAACGCTCTCTGTCTCACACTCACCTGAATAGAGGTACTGGAGCAAATAATTCATCATTATTTCCTTTTTTGACTGTTAGTTTGGTACGAGTCATTGATCAGCCCAAAAAGAGGCATGACTCTCCCAATCATGGGTTACTCCATACATAAGGCTCACTTGAGACCTAAACTTAGGGGAAAAAAGCGCCGAGGCACCTATTCCTACCCATGTTGGTAATCTAACCTTTTTTCTTTTCCTTTTTCACCTTTTTTTTCTTTTTTCTATAATAAACAGACAAGAAAGGGTCACAATTTTAATGAGTGATTCTACTAATTTAATAATCTAAGAGATGGATAGGTCATTTTATTGCCTCTGTATGGCTATATAATATGGTAAAAGAAGATGGATAATCATGATAATTACTCATTAAAGAGATATATGAGGATCAACTTCAAACTTATCTGAAAGACAGCTAGCATGCTTAGAAATCTTCACTCATAAAAGAATAAACTATAAAATAGCTAATAAAAATACAAAATTTTTAAACAAGTAAGTCTAGCATAAACTCATATCATGCATTATTTATAAGAAAGAAAAACAAGTTTTTTCGATTTTCTTTGTTTTTTTTTTCAAGAATAAATACCGCAGGAACTAAATGCAGGATGCACCCCCCACACTTAATTCATGCATAGTCCCTAATGCATGCAAGGAGATAGAAGTAATGAAAACAAAAACAAAATTAAATAGCTACTTCCCTAAAAACGTTGGATTGCCTCCCAACCAGCGCCTTTGTTTATAGTAGTTGGCTCGACTTCATGAAACTCCTGGATCCTTTAGTTGGATCTCTTCCACTAGATCATCATTAATCTGGTATGGCACTCTTCAAAACTTAGCATGATCAAAACTCTTAGTAAGTACAGTCAAAAATCCATCTTCATTGGACAAGTCATAAATATTTTGGGACAACTCATCAATAACATCAAGTGCGTACACGTAATTCACATTAGCAGGGAATCTCATGGCATCAAAAATATTAAATTTAATCACTTCACCATCGAATTTCATAGTTAATGTTCCTTCATGCACATCAATTTTAGTCCTAATTGTTTTAAAAAATGGCCTGCCAAGCAAGATGGGAATATCATGACATGCATCGCTCATGTTCATCACATAAAATCAGCAGGAAATACAAGTTTATTCACTTGGACTAAGACGTTCTCTAACACTCCATTTGGGTAAATACTGCTCTTATCATCTAACTGAAGTACTACACTAGTTTTCTTTAACTCTCCTAAGTTCAGTTTGCCATAAACAAACCTAGGCATAACATTAATGGAGGCACCCAAGTCAAGCATGGCCTTATGAAGGTAAAGATTTCCTATCTTATAAGAAACAGAAAACACACCCAGGTCTTTGCACTTAGGGGGAAGTTTCCTTTGAAAAACCGCAGACACATTTTCCCCCGCATTTACCTTTTCATTCCCTACTAATTTTCTTTTGGTAGTGCATAATTCTTTCAAGAACTTAGTATAACAAGGCACTTGTTTAATGGCATCAAGGAAAGGTATGTTGATCTCTACCTTCTTTAATGTCTCTAAGATCTCTTGGTTAGCCTCATTCACCTTAGAAGTAGGGTTTCAAAATCTACTAGAGAAGGGTGGAATTGGCTTATAAGGTTCTCTTTTCTTCTCTCCTATTTCCTTAGTAGTTTGATTAGAATCTGTATCTAACTCTGGTTCAACCCCTTTGACCTCTAACTCAGGCTCAACCTCTCTACTCTTCCTAGGCTCTTTTAGCTCTCTCCCACTCCTAAGTGTTATGACATTAACATTCTCCTTAGAGTTAGGGTAAGGCTGAGATGGTAGCCTATTTTGCATTTGAGCATGCAAGTTGCTAACTATGATATCAGTTGCAGTCTGTCTCTCTTGAACCTGCTTAAGAGTTGTCTCCAAAATCTAGAACCTATCATCCATCTTCTTAAGGACTTATTCTAGTAGGAAGTTGGTCCTATCTTAATTAGAAGGTTGATGAGATGTTCGGTTAAACCAGGTGGATTGGTTTGAGGGCTATACCTAAGATTAGGGTGGTCTCTCCATCCTTCATTGTAGGTGCTAGAATAGGGATCATACCTCCTTTGACCTTGGTTAGAATAAACAGCATTAACATTACCCTCTTGAAGTGTAGGACATGCATCAGTAGGATGCCCCTCTAGATAACAGAAGCCATATATGACTGCTTTTTTTACTCTCCAATAACAATCTTATTTAACATAGCAGTAATGTGAGATAACTGACTCTCTACAGATGAATTGGAACTGATCTCATTAACTCTTTTAATTTGTGACTCCCTAGCACCAAACTGCTAAGTATTTTGGGCCATTAAATTGAATAAATTTCTAGCCTATGCTGGAGTTTTATTAACTAGAGCTCCCCAGCAGCATCAACCATATTACAATCCATAGGAGGCAAACCCTTATAAAAATATTGAATTAACAATTGTTCAGTTATTTTATGCTGGGGACAACTGGCACACAATTTATTAAATCTTTCCCACTACTCACAAAAAGTTTCCCCATTCATTTGTTTGATGTCACATATATCCTTCCTAATAGATCTAATTCGGGATGCTGGAAAACATTTCTCTAAAAATGATTTATGCAATGCAGTCCATGTAGAGAAAGATCCAGCAGGCATGTAGTACAATCAATCTTTAGCATTAGCAAGCAAAGAAAAAGGAAAAGCTCTCAACCTAATTTGGTCTTCAGGAATCCCCTTAGGTACCATAGCAGAGCATGTAATAAAAAATTCACTAATATGACGGTATGGGTCCTCTCCACCTAATCCATGAAACTTGGTTAATAGATTGATGAATTCAGAGTTCAGTTTTAGAGGTTTATCTAATGCAACATAAGTAATGGGCATAGGTTGGGTTTCTAAGTTAGGGGCAATAAGTTCCCGAAGAGTGAACATTCTTACATCTTTAATCTTAAGATTTACTGGTTTAGGATAACCTTCTTTGTTTTTAGCTTCCAATGTTTGCTCCTTGTCCTCTCCAATTTCCTTACACTCCTTAATTTCATACATTACGGGTAATCTACAAAAATTAAAATACTAGAGTTAAAACAAAACAATAAAAGTAGTAAAATTAAATAGAAGTAAACTAGCGATTTTATTTTCTTTCCCCGGCGACGGCGTCAAAATTTGTAAAGCTTGTCATGGAGCTACAAATTTAACCACTACTTTGATTTCTAAATAATATTTATAGCATAGGA
>NCQV01061720.1:1287-17170 GCA_002740545.1 Lophocereus schottii
TTCTTTTTCTTTATATTTTTTATTCACATTGGTAGTTTTGTTAGTAATTTAGCAGGATTTCTCCTTTATGTGCAAAGTCCCTTTCCTTTTTAATTCGATCCATAAATTGAAAGGACTTTTCACTCTAGGAGGAAGAAGTTAAGGATAGAAGAGCAAAGACTGAAGGTTCAAGGAGTTTTTTGTCGATGGCAGGAATAGGAGGTGACCAAAGAAGGACACTCCGGGATTTTCTAACCCCGTGAGTCCAAGGCATTTCCTCGAGTATCGCTGGTCCAACCGTAGAAGTGAACAATTTTTAGCTCAAACTAGCCCTTATATCAATAGTGCAGTAATCCTAGTTCAGAGGCACCCTATTAGATGATCCTAAGTTACACCTCTCGGTCTTTCTAGAGGTGCGCGACATGTTAAAACGCAACGGAGTTTCCATCGATGCCATTCGCTTGTGCCTAATTTCCCTTTTCACCTAGGGATAAGATGAGGGTGTGGCTTCACTCACTGCCTTAGGATGCACGATGACATGGGACAAACTTACAAAAGTTTTTCTTGCCAAGTTCTTTCCTCCAAGTAAGACGGCAAGCCTGTGGAATCAAATCACTACCTTCTTTCAAAAGGAAGATGAGGCGCTCTATGAAGCCTATGAGTGATTCAAGGACCTTTAACGATTATGCCCTCTACATGGTCTTCAAAGGCAGATGATCGTGCAGACATTTTAATGGAGTCACTAAGCCATTAGGATCTACTATTGATGCCGCAACAAAAGGTACTCTTATGAACAAAGCTGAAGATGAAGGATACAATCTTATCGAAGAGATGGCTGTTAACAATTTCCAATGGTCTTCTAAGAGAGCCCAACCTAAGCAGATTGGAGGTAAGCTAGAATTAGATGCTATTTCTATGCTTTCTTCTAAAGTTAATGCTAGGCCTCAAAAATTAAGCGCTTGAATGTTGATTCTATCAGTTTAAGTACCCCTTCCCCAATTGGTCATTTGACTGTGCAATTATTAAGCATGTAATCCTTTTGCTTAAGATGTAAGTGACTAGCTCAACTATGTGAACAATTATAATCCTAGACCAACAAATGATCCTTTCTCTAGCACATATAGTCCTAGTTGGAAGAATAATCCCAATCTCTTATAGGTCTAACGCCCCACTCTTGCCCTAGATGAATTTTAGACCATTCCCCTGATTTTAAAGACCACCATATCCTCAACAAGGACCTCAAAAATCTAACTTAGAGACTATGATGGAGAATATGCTTTTGGAACAACAAAAATAAGATGAGTGCGTTAAGCAATTGGCCTCTAAGGTTGATGTGCTTACCACTCACTATAAAATATCAAATTGCTCAACAAGCTACCTTTTCATCTACACCCCTGGATAGACTGCCCAGTAAACCCGAGTCTAACTCTCGTGAATAGTGTAACTGTGTTACCTTGGAAGAAGTGATAGAGGACTCTGAGGACATGAGAATTGAGGAGGGTAGAGAGATGAGCATGGCTGAGAGTAGGGCGAAAAATGATATAGGTCAGCCTATAACTTTTAGTGGAAAAGGCAATTTTGAGATCCCCAAAGTCTTCCCCCCAAGCTTTATGACCTAGACAGCTTTTCCATCCCCTGTGTACTAGAAAAAGTAAAGATTGATAGAGCCCTATGTAACCTGGGTGTAAGTGTCAGTTTGATGCCCTACTCTATGTTCCATAAGCTTTACTTAGAACCATTTCAACTAGCACCCTTTTCACTCTAATATGCGGATGCTTCCAAAAAAGGACCTTTGGGTGCATTGAAGGATGTGCCTTTATAAATAGGAGATTTATGGGTGCTTGAAGCTTATATCATTGTTGATATGACTGAGACTGGCAATGTCCAGATTATTTTTGGGAGACCCTTTTTAGCTACTTCAGGCTGTACAATTGATATAAAAGGGGGGCAGATAGCATTTGAAGCGGGGGGTGTTATGCTGCATTTTGCTTTATAGGAGATAAAATTATTTCCCCAAATTCTTTCCTCTCTAATGTAGATCCCCTTTCTCCTGAAATTGAGATAGAGGATGACTGTGTTGTCTTGACCCTTCTAATTTAATTAGGTTTCAACTGAGGATGCCGACTAGGATTATGTTAAGGTGGAGTTTGCTGCTCTATGCCACCTAGCATAGCCGAGGTTGAGACTTATGCTTCTAATGAGTCTTCCATGAGTGACTACTGTAGATTCGCTGAATTAGTTCTTTTTTACCTCCTATGGTAGGAGTTGATTTGGATTTTGATCTTAGGATTGAGTATAAAGATAATGGTTCATCTGATGGAGCCCAATATCGAATTGTTTTGTATGCTGATAATACGCTTTGGTGCAATTTGATGATGGAGAAGGACCTCCAACCTGAGCATTTGACGTGATACCTTTAGCTGAAAGACTTCAATTTCGTGGTGCTCGATAAAAACGAAATATATGTTGTTGGGGATTCCAATACCCATACTTTCATTGAATTTGAACCAGAATAGAAGAAAGGTCGAGCTCCCGACCTTAAACGAACACTTCTTACGAGGCAACCCAAGTGTTTGTTTTTATTTTCTCTTTTAATTTTTTAATTGTATTTTGTACCTTTTCTATTTAGAGCATCCACTAGGAAATCAATAAAACAATAAAAAAAGGCAATAAAAATACCAAAGAAGAAAAAGCCAGTAGTAAAGGTTTTTAGAACCTCCACGGACACCTCACGGTCCCTACCCACGGTCTGTAATGGCTATAAAAGAAAGGAAGGAAAAAAACTGGGACCGGAGTCTGTGGCGACCTCTACAGTTTGTGGTGAGCCCCGCATATGTGGTCAAGGGTTTTGCAGGCCCTTTGACCCCAAACTTCTTCTGCCTCAAAACTCGGTCCTCTCTCTCAAAACACTCCTTTATCTCTCTAAAACCCCCATAACCACTTTGCTTTAATTCTTCACCAAAATCCATCAAATTTCTTCCCTTTTCATTTGCTTTCTTCACTTCAACCCTAAATCTTCCCTTATTTTTTATTTACAAGCCTTCTTTCTCTCCCATTTTTCCATCTCCATACCCATAACCTTTAAAACTCCATTTTTCACTTTTTACTCTTCCAACTTCCATTATTCTTCAATATTTCTTCACCACTTAGTTTCCTTTTCTTAAAATTTTCATTTTCTGGCATTTTTCTACTCATTTTTGTTTAGTTTGATTTTTTAAGCTTTTTATCCATCCACATTACAGCACCATGGCACCAAAGAAGAAGGCAAGAACCACACAAGAAGTTGGAACTTCAAGTAAAGCCCTATAAAAAGCACCCCGAAGCTCCCGAACATCCACCACCGTGAGAAACTGAGGTAACATTGTACACTACCTTGGTTTAACTAATCTTGAGCATATTGCTATATATAATGCTTTGAGTAGTAAACTAGTTGTAGCTACTTAATATTATGATGAGGATGTGTTGAATTATTTGGGATTATTGGATGATATTCGTTGGTTGTTTGTTCGAGGAGAAATGAGACCATGTTTAGAAACTAGGGACCATACTAATTGGGACCTCACCCTTGAGTTTGTCGAGATCACGAGTGGCTTTCGATGTTAAGAGGGTTACATTTCATTTTATCTCAATAGGGAGTTTTATAAACTTAATTTGATTGTCTTTAACAGTGTATTTAGTTTTCCATCAAGTATGGATTTACCATACCATCATATCCCTAGGAATTCAATCTAAATGCTTTTTGGTATGAAATTTTCGGGGATCATTAGTATGACACTGGTAACTCCAAAGGTACGGTTATTCGAAACTCCTATATTCGTGTGGCCCAACGCTTGTTAGCTTATGGTTTGTTGGCCTGGGAGGATAGTTTAAATCTACCTCACCAGTCTGAATTATATTTTTTGTATAGCATGCTTGAAGTGATCAGATTGGCCCTAGGTCATTCTTGATCAATCAATTGGATAGTGTAACCCCTAGTTCTACACATTGGATTGTCATTAGAAGCCTCATTACCCACATTACTAGGTTATTTGGTGTTTAACTTAACCCTGATGATAGAGTCGTAGATTCGGAGTAGTTGAACTTGGCTGCTTCTGAACAAATGAAATTTTATAGGGTAGGCATATCTGTTGGATTTATCTTGGGAACTGGCTTATGACTCTCACAAATGCTGATTGCATCTCTCTCCTGAATTTGGTCAATCTCTACTTTTCACCCAGTGATAAAGAGTTGGCGTGATTTGCCCCATCTCCTCCACCTACTCACCCTAGGGCTTCTAGTGTATCCCAACCGTCCTCCCCTTATGACTATCCCGATTTACATGCTACCCTTCGTTCAATTCAAGACGAGCAAGCTTCCCTATGAGCTTATGTAGAAACTGAGCATGCCTCACTTTGTGACTTTATTTAAGAGTAGCATGATGAGCTCCATATGATGATTGCCTTTCAAAACCAGTACTTCCAAGACTTTAGGGTCTACTTAGAGACTTTACTGGACTGGCACATTTCTCAACCCTACCCTCCTTCTCATCCAACCCCTCCCGTGCCCTTTTAGTTTCTTATGCTTCTTATATGCTTGCGTTGAGGACAATGCTTTATCCAAGCATGAGGGAGTTGTTGTAGTTGTTATGTGTTTGTGGTTGTATATAGGTGTGCTGTAGATGTATGAAAGTTTGCATTTTAGGTCATGCATTTAGGTTTAGTTTACATTTTTAGTTGATCATTTAGTTTTTTGGGTTTCTATCTTTGTTTTAGTTTTGTCTTGACATTTTTCAATCTTTAGTTGCATTTTAGGCTTAGTGAAAAAAAACCAAAAGCAAACAAAAACAAAAACAAAAACAAAACCCAAAAAAAAAAGAGCCTTAGGCTAAGTGGCTTTCTTTTGCCTATTTTAACCCTTTTGTTTAGGCCCATTTGTGAATAAAATGCTTGTTTATGAGTTTTTGAACTATGCTTTATGTTTGACCATCCATTTGGGATATGAAATTCAATGAGCTAGATGAACTTTGTCCTATGAGGTTTTGAGCTTGGGTAGACTAATTCATCATTTTAATCTCATATTTTCTTTCATGTGTGACTTTTCCTAGATTTTAAGTCTCTAGAACATGCTTTGACTCTTGTTCAAGATCAGATTTAGCATGCATATTTAGGCAACATAATTGAGGCATTCTTTGACTTTATGAGCTACATTGACCAAATAGCCACCCTTAGATGAATGATTTATCCCTTGCTACACCTTTAAGCCTTCACCATGTTTATTCAGAACCTATATTAATCATCCTTGGCCACACACATGTGTTACCCTTTTAGCCAAGGTTATAGAGTTTCATAGTTGATTAGGAGCATTTTGTGGATAATAACCTTTTGTAGATAATAACCTTTTATGGATATTGTGGTTTGGTTGGATATGACATAAGGGATTCATGTTCTATTTTTCCTTCAAGTTAATTGGGTAATATTTTATGAGTTGCTAAAGTGCGGAAAAGTGCATAGTTTCCTTTTCCATGATCCTCCTCTTTGATGGTTGATAAGAAAATTAAAAAAAGGGAAAAAAACAACAAACCCACCAAAGGGTTTAAAAAAAAGTTGAAAGAAAAGAAAAACAAAGAGCAGGAAAAAACGAAATAAAAGGATTTAGCATGGGTCTTGCATATTTTAAGCTCTTTCTCTTGTGATCTCATTGGGAATTTTGTTAATTTTGTGAGATGTATAGGGTTGAGGAATATGTTTTAGTGGGGAGATGATGGGTTATGCTCTTATTCTTTAGCTTTTTGTCCTATAAATCCCAAAAATATTTGTTCCCTCCTTACCTTTACCCAATTGCCCTGTTACAATCCTTAAAAAGTCCTTGTGATTGCCTTGTGTGTTTTGTATTATAATGGTGCTGAACTAGAGAGTCCTATCAAGCTTATTGTTGATTTGGTTCTATGGAATGAGATTTAAGAGAACTGCATTTTACTTTAAATGCTTGAGTGTTGAGTGCTTCATTTCTAAAGAGAGGTTCTATTAGTTCATCTAACTCTATTTATTATAATATGCCAATATGGTTCTTCAAGTTAATTTAGCTGATTGATTTAGTATTTAATGTGATCTTTTTTACTTTTATGTCAAAAATTTCCTTCTCCTATCTATTTGTGAAACTTTTTAATCACTTTTAGGCTACACATGTTGGGTTAATTTGGCTGTTGATATTGCTACGGATGTCTGTCTGAGGAGGTCATTCATTTTTAGTCTCAGTTCCATAGTTGCTTGGGGACAAGCAACAATTTAAGCGTGGGGGAGTTTGATAAGTCCTCAAAGTGCACTCTATTTTAAGGTCATTTTGTACCATTTATATGGAGAAATATGTGTTTTATGCTATATTATGAACTCTTTTTTTGTTTTATGCTCGATTATGGTTCTTTTCAGGTTTTCTAGGTTTTTGGACCATTTTATCCCAAATTTGATCCCCAAATGAGTGTAGCTTGACCCCCATGGACAACCCCAAGTCACTATGCTCGTAGAAGGAAAAAAGAACAGAGGAATGTCAAGACAGAGCTCACCATGGACAGTATCTGGTGAAGGCTATGGGCCGTGGTGAGTCCGTAATTGCCAATCTCTTTGTTTTCCTTTATCATGTGGATGAGGTTGATTGAGTTCTTCTTTAAATAGAGTCATTTCGCAATAGATTTGAGATACACACAGTAAAAGAGAACTCCTATTCTCTAATCTCTTTCACTCTTTTCCATTTTCTTAGGTTAGTTTTAGGTTTCTAATTTAGTTTTGAGTTTAAGAGTGAAATCTATGAAGAAGTGCTTGCTATTTTGGAGCCCTTGCAAAGTAGCGAAACCCTTAGAGGATCTCAATTGTGCTAAGTTATCTTCTCTCAAACTTTGTTTAATTGTTGTTGTTTCAAATATGTGTGAGTAGTTTCCTCAATCTAGGGATTGTTAGCCAAGTATTGATGTTGGAATTTCTCATTTCTGCTTAGTTGTGCTTGTTCTTGATTAGAATTGGTTGAATTCTATCTTGTGTATGAGATTGTTGTGAGGGAATTTTGGCTGAATTTACTTGCTAATTGTAAATAGTTAAGGGAATGACTCAAAGGTGAAACTTGCTGTTTGACTAACAAGATAGGACTTGACTTAGCAATACGTAAGATAGATTTGCTTGTTAAGAGGAACTTCAGCCATCAAAAATTCATAACTTAGAGTAGACAAGGACATTTGAAAGAATAACAATTTATTAGTTTAGGCAATTCAGTTTATTTCGAAAGAAAAGATTGAACTCTAAATACGATTGCACCCCTTTGAATCTCCCAATATAGATCAAGTGCATGTTATATTCCATTGATCCACATCTTTACTAAGCAAAACAAATCCCTAAATATCTTAAATTGATTGAATTTTCCAATTAGATTATAACATTATTCAAACACCCAATTAAAATTGGCTTACTTAGCACTTTTATAGGATAAAACTCAATGTACTATATTTGACTCCGTGGGAACGATATCATTTCTAACCTACAATACCTGTGCCGCTTGTAGGAAAGGCCACTCAGATTCCGCAACATTATCTCAAGGAGAGAGAATGACTAAGCGATAAGTTTTCCTGGTAGTATGATAAACCGATCCTTACTCTAGCTTCCTGACTCCGTGTTGCCCATTAAAATACAACTATTATAATTTTGTTTCAACAAGAATAACTTCATCATCTGGTAGTTCGTCATTATCTGGACGCGGATGTTATTATTAAATTAGCTATAACGTGTTCTTTTACTACTTCTTGAGGCAAGAATTTGATGCCAAAGGAGGCTAAAAGCATAGCCCATTTAGCTAATCACCCTAATAACATGGGCTTCAGTAATATATATTTTAAAGGTTTTGCCTTCAAGATTAAAATTATCAAATGAGATAAGAGGTAATATTATAACTTTTGAATGACAAATATTAACGCAAGGTAAATTTTCGATGTGAAAGGTTGACATGTGGATTTAGTAGGTATTGTTTGATGCTTTTAAAAGCATTTTAGTACAATTGATCCCAAATAAAAGGGTATCCTTTTCAAGAGTCTTGTGAAAGGTTGACACCTTCCTGATAAATTTGAGATCAATCGCCTTATGTAAGCCAACATTCCTTACAAACCCCAAAATTCCCTTAATTTTTTCGATGGGGACATTTGGATTATAGCTTTAGTCTTATTGGGGATTTTTTTCAAAATAATGAAGATAAGGAACTTCCTCGAAGTAACCCCAAATGCACATTTTAAGGGCGTTCATTTTGAGTTGATGTTCATGAAGCTTTTCAAAGACCTTTCTTAGGTCATGTGGATGGTTTTCTCTGTCTTTTGTTTTTCAAAACGAATTCATCAAAGTAGCATTCAACACAGTTGTGGAGAAAATCAATAGCTATCTAGTAGGTGGCCCCTGCATTTTCAAACCAAATGACATTGTCATGTAGAAAAAGATGCCTTATGCTGTTTAGAAGGCAGCTAAGTCCTATTTTCAGGGTGATCCATTTTGATTGGACTGTATCTTGAGAAACCATCCATAAATGACAGAGCAGTAAACACCGTAGTGGCATCCACAAGGAGTTCGGTGATTGTTAATGGAGAATCATCATTGGGACTACATTGTTTAAGTCCTTGAAGCCCACACATACATGAAGCTGACCATTCTTTTTTCGAACAAGGACAATGTTAGCTGACCAAGTTGGGTATTTAACGGCATGAATGAAGTTAGCATTCATGAGCTTGTCCAGCTCAACGCTTCTTTGGATTGTCAGCTTTGGACGAAAGTGTCACTGAGGTTGCTTTACTACTCTTGCACCTTTAGAAATAGCCAACTTATGAATAGCAACATTTAGATCCATGCCCGATATGTCTTAGTATTCCCAAGTAAAAGCATCTTTGTACTCTTAAAGGAGTTATTTATACTGTGCCATTTCTTCATTATTCAGAATGGCATCATAAAAATTAGCTTAGGGTAATCGATTGTCCCCAAATTTAATTCTTCAAGCTAATCAATTATTGCTTGAGTATTATTTTCCATTTCTGGTGTTGCTGATTGAACAACATTGAAAAATCCCAAGAGGACTCTTGTTCTATGACGGTTAAGACACCATTAAAAATTTTCGATGTAGCGGCTTAAGTCTGAAGTTCACCATATACTTCATGATTTGCCGTGATAATCTTATGATGTTTGATAGCTTCTTGACATGATAATTCAAAATTTTAATGTCTGCCTCATCTGCAATGGACACAATGTTAACTTCTTCTACTTGGTCAACTTAATCAACTTTGTTTTGTTCTCGAACACAAACGAGGCCCCTAAGTTGTTGCTTTTTCTCTTCTTCATCTTCTACTTCTTTTGCTTTCTAACTTGGACATTCTTTTATATAGGTTCATTGACTTTCCTAAGTCTTTGACAAACTAAGATTTGAGGTCGAACTTACTCATTTAAGGAGAACATCTCTTGCTCTTAGGGAATGAAAACCACATCATTCATGTCATAAGCCTTAAGAACCCCCCCATCATATGATACTTGAAGATTTTTTGAGGTATCCCTTTGAGATAATGCTTTTAAGATCCTATCTTTATTAGAGATTTTTATTTGTTTGTTGTCCCTGGCAAGTCTCCTCTTATTGTTCTTTTTCCTCCTTCTTTGAGATGGTGATCCTCCTCCTGGAGGTCGACTGCTTGAAGAAGGCGCTTCTGTTGGAGGATTTGAAGAGCTTTTTGTTAACACCACTCTCTTGTTATTGAGTAATCTTTTTACGACTAAGTTTTCCATAGGTACGAACTGGTTGATTCTTCGAAAGAGAAAAGCATAACTCATGATAAAGGAGTTCATAATTTCCCCTACCAGTGTTAAGGCCTTGTGGCTAGCCTTTTGTTTGTCCTTAGGTGTGTATTTGAACAACACCTTTAATTGTGGGGATTGATGCTCATTAGCTTTATTAACATAGCTATTGACAACCTTAAGGACCTTCTGAGGCAAAGTAAGAGCCTGGGGTTTTCTTTTTGGTTACCTCCTTTGGGTCTAAAGAAACTTAGAGGTTTCAGAATTTGCCAATTTATAAAACTTAATTAACGTCTTCTTTATGGAAACAATTTGCATCCCCTTGGATTGTCCTCTTATTGCACGCTCAATTAGTGTATTTCAAACACTAATGAAGAGTTCAGGCTATAACCTTGCTAATATGGAGCTGTGACCCCCCAAAAAACACACTGCAAGAAGTGTGGGCTTCTATTACAGGAAAGATAGCATCCGTGTAGAGGTCATCTAGCTCAACTTTCAAGGAAATAGTACCTAAAGCCTTTTGCTCCACTTGATTAAATCCTTTTGTTGTGAGCAAAGTTGGGGACAACTGATTTGGTGTTGCCCTTATTACTCTCACCCTTAACGGAACAAGGGTAGAGTGTAGAACCACAATCACATAGGATCTGATTTATCCTTTTGCTATGATTATACTGGTGACATATAAAAACCTATTGTGATTCGCAAAGCCTAACTGGAGGCCTTTATTAGAGAATGTTATGCAAGTTATACATGCAGCTCACCAGTTTAAAGTGGAGGATAGCACCTTATCTACTTTAATATGGTCGACTCGATCCTTATGCTCATCTGATACAGCCGCAAGTGCACGGTGACGTTTTAGCAAATCAAGGTTGATCCCATAGAGACTAGATTGATCTATTAGGCTATATTCCCTCCAGATATGCTAAGCGATTCCAAACTTTAGATTGATAAAAATATGAAGATAAGGAAACGACTATAACTAATTCAAGGGGTTTCAATTTAACAACTTCTAATTCACTAATTTTAAATCAATTAAGGAGAAAACACCTAGGAATTCATGTAGTTATGAAAATTGATTGGATCAAAATGATGAATATGTGCTTTTCTCGAATCGGTTAATTTTGAATAATTGCAATCTCTCTAAAAATTTAGTCTATTCTTTCAAACTCAACCAAGTTTACCTAAACAAGTAAAAGGCGTTCTTTCGAACTAATTTGTCTTAATCGAAGTTAACCATCTTCGATTACTTTTTAGTCCTCCTAACATGCAAATCTCCCTTTCGAGATGATGTTATGTCAGGTTTTATCAAGCAGTCCAACAATCAAATGTTACCTTTCAGTTTTTCACCTGATTGTTTTAAGTGTGCAAGAAAAATTTAGCCAAAAATCCACTCATAACATGATAATCATTTGATGGAATGAAATCAAACCAATTAAGAAGATAAGCACAATCCTTTAAATTAAAACATAATCCAACAACACTTTCATAAACTACTAAATCCCTAGATAAAAATTAAATGACCCACACATTATTAAATAAACATCTAACTACTCTAATATGATAAATCCAAAGAGAAACAAGAAGAGAAGAGGGAAGAGTTTGCATAGCCAACATACGTGCTTGAATCTTTCGATTGTATAACCTGATCCCGCTTCTTCACGAATCATGTTCTTCTACTTGTTCTCCCTCACTCTAAACTAGAATCCTAATCTACTTCAAGGGAGTAAAAGGAAAGGAATGGGATGTGTGTTGAAATGAAGGTGAGGGCCCCTTTTATAGCAAAGCTGCTGGAAGTCGATTGGCCACGCGTATAAATGACATTAAAAATTGCTTGGAAGTTAAAAAGCCGTGAGAAAATAAATAGCCTCGCAGGAAATAGAGACACCATGGACCGTGGCATCCACGATGGGCAGATCGTGGTATTCACTGCCTCGGTGTTCTTCTGTCCTTCTCTTTTTTCCATGGGCATGGTGACTGGGGGCATCCGTGGTGAGTCATAAGGATGACTTTTAAGGGTGAATTCTTAATCAAAAAGGTCTCAAAACTTGAAGAAATCACCAAAGCACTATACCCAAGCAAAAAATGGGATTTTTGGGGTAAAATCTAAGCGTAAAACTTATGAATCCCCTAAAAACACATCAAACTGACCCTAAACTGATATGCTATATGGGTACTTATTAAACTCCCTCATGCTTAAACCGTTGCTTGTTCTCAAGCAAACACTAGATAAAACCAACAAGGGGAGATGGACTCAAAACATTAAACCTTTTTAAAGTAGTTAAGTTATAATATATCATAAGCAAGAATATTGATCAACGGTAACCCCAAATAGTGCTCAAAACATTTCAAAATCAGGAGGAGGAGAAGGTTTTCGAAGAAGTATAAGACCACAAGTTTGATATCAAACTTGATCACACACCGAAAGAACCACAAAGTACATCATGTGAGCATATTGAATTGATTAGAGCCAAATAGACTAATAGAACCTCACTTTTAGAAACTATGGATCACTCCCGCTCATGTGTTTAAAATATAGCATATGTTTACTCAAGACTCATTCCAAAGATGCAAGTACCATTTGTTTGACAAGGCTCTCAAATTCTCCTTCACTAGAATGCAATGTGCACAAAACAATTAAGAGGACTTTGTCTAGGTTGTAACATAGACTAAAAAGGGTGTTAAGGAAAAGGACTTGACAAACGAATTTGGGACAATGTGGAGCTACTTAGCTAAATGACTAAGGAGCAACCAACGAACCACCAATTAATTATGATGTTCACCAACACTCAAAACCTCAAAAACATAATGAACATATTCCAATGAATCAAATAAGAAATGGATTGATAAAGAAAGGAATTCAAGCTATTTACATATCCAATGCCAATCGCTTATTCACTATTTTTTTATTTTTTTTCTTTTTCATGAAATGAGATTAAAGTTGCAATTATTGAAAGGCATAGAATCACTAACTATCAACTCATAACCGAATATATATACACACATAACCTAAACAAGAAGGAACCAAAGCAAATGCTCAATATCATCAATCCCTTAACATACTAAAGCCACCTTAAACTTAATTATCACTAAAGCCACCCACTACATACATGAAGTGATGCTCTATAGACTTGGCTTAAAGGTAGGAATATGTGTTTGGCCAAGGGCTAATATGAAGGGATCATAACAAAGATGGATATAAGCTCAAAGGGGTTAGCAAAGGGGAAAAAAACATGTAATACAAGGGTAGGCTACTTGGCTATATGGCTAAAATAACCAAAGAAAGAAATGTCTTTATCATATCATTAAATATGCACATACTAATGTGGTTTTGAGCAAGAGTCTAGGCAAGTTCTAGAGATGCAACATATAAGAGTCACACACATGAAAGAAACATGAGATTGAATATAATGAATTAGTCCAAATAGGGCTCAAAATCTCACGGGACATCTACCAAAGCCTCATTAAGTTCATAAAATGACTCTATGTACAAACATTAGTGCTAACAATTCCAATGGAGCAACAAAGTTCTCAATCAAGATAAGGGTCAAAACAAGAAGTAGTTACAAAACCTTCAAAAATTTTAACACCAAAAGGGATTACACATCAAAAGTTACTCAAGCTCATGAAAGCTATTTTGCCTAAAAAAAAACATCATCAAAGGTTATCCACACCATCCCTATATGTAATCTTATATGCAAATCTAAAATGCAACTAAATGCAACATGCAAACAAAAAGAAACCTAAAACTATATGCCCTAACTAGTATGCAAACTAAAAACCAAAATAGAATATATGGAAATTACCCTTCCCCTATGCTTAAATAAAGCATTATTATTCAAAAGAATGAGGGGTTAAAGAACAGAATGAGACAACAACAAAGAACAATCTCACCAGGGTAGGCACTGGGCACACCTAAGCTATGCGATCTCGTAATAACCAGGGCACATGGAGCATCAACCACTCCATCGCGATGTCAAGACTCAACTTATGAAAGCAGACGCTGTTAAACCATGTAGGAGCCTATTAAACTCCTGGGACCACAATTTTGAAAATACAAGGTAAGAGACAATAACTTAAATCACACCAAAGAGTATAAGTATCCTCTTAACCTTATCAAAGCCCACAGCAAAATCATAGAAAGAATTAAAGAATGTAGTCTATATATTTTTCTAGGCAAGTCCTCTAAGCTTACACAATAAGGATCAATGGAGGGATCATACCCTCTTAAGTAACCTAAGGACACATAATCTTCAACATTCCCACCAAGCATATTAAACATGTTCTCATTATAGCCCAAATCAATATTAGCATCATAAATCGACAGAGTACTCGTAGGAAGGAGAGGGTTGTAAGTACATAGGTGAAACATGGGAATGATCAAGAGGATCGGGGAGAACAATATTATCAAAACCAAGGCTAGGAGACTCCTCATGCATAAATACATCATGTGACCCCTCTAAGGGCATCTCAACTAGATCGTGCACCTTATCAAAAATATCTCTTGACTCAAAACATGCATCATTAACATCAAACCTAGCAACTCCGCCAAAAGGCTCTCCTGCCTCAAGCCCCATGCACTAAGTTAAAGGAAATGATGAATCATGGAAGGTTAGGACAACATCATTATTGTCCCAGGGTGATACAAAGTCCGACTGAGCATAGCATGTATAATAAGGACATAAATTAGTTTCATGGTCAGAAGAATTACAAAAATCGCACCAAAAAGGGGTATAATAAGATCTAGAATAGAATGCACAAGGATCAGAAAATGAATATCTAGAAACACGACTAACCTTCTTAAACTCAAATGAATCCTAAGCAATCAACTTAAGCAAATAACATGCCTCATCAACATTTTTAGCATGAAAACCCCAAAACTTTAAAAGAGCTCCGGCTTTACTATTCACACCCTTGTTAATAATGGCCAAAATTTCTTATTTACCCACACAATAACCACATTAAGCAAGAAATGCATTCAAACGCTTAAAATACCTCTAAAATAATTCATGCTCGAACTGGGGAAAATGGAAAATTCCCATTGTTTTTTTTTCATTTTCAATTTTAAAGAAAAACAAAATGCTTAGTCAAACCTATCACAAAAAACCCAATATTCGATGCCAGTCCCCGGCATCGGCACCAAAAACTTGATACGGCCACAAGCGCACGATGGCGTTGTAGTAAATCCAAGTCGATCCCATAGAGACTAGGTTGATCTATTGAGCTATATTCCCTCAAGATATACTAAGCGAATCTAAACTTTGGATTGATATAAATACAAAGATAAGGAAACGACTATAACTAATTCAAGGGGTTTCAATTTAACAACTTCTAATTCACTAATTTTAAATCAATCAAGGAGAAAATGCCTAGGAATTCATGTAGTTATGAAAGTTGATTGGATCAAAATGATGAACATGTTCTTTTCTCTAATCATTAATTTCGAGGAATTTTAATCTCCCCGAAAATCTAATCTATTCTTTCGAACTCAACCAAATTTACCGAAACTAAGTAAAGGTCATTCTTTCGAACTAATTTTCCTTAATCCAAGTTAAACATCTTCGATTACTTTGTAATCCTCTTAACATGTAAATCTCTCTTTCAAGATGGCGCTATGTCAGGTTTTATTAAGCACTCCAACAATCAAATATCACCTTTTAGCTTTTTACCTAATTGTTTCAAGTGTGCAAGAAAAATTTAGCCAAAAATCTACTCATAACATGATAATCACTTGATAGAATGAAATTAAACCAATTGTAAAGATAGGCACAATCCTTTAAATTAAAACATAATCTAACAACACTATCATAAACTACTAAATTTCTAGACAAAAATTAAACTATTCACACATTACTGAATTAAACATCTAACTACTAAAATGATAAATCTAAAGAGAAAAGAGAAGAGAAGAGAGAAGAGTTTGCTCAACCAAAATACATACTTCAATCTTTCGAGTGTAGAACCCAATCCCGCTTCCTCACGAATCTTCTTCTTCTACTTGCTCTCGCTCACTCTAAACTAGAATCCTAATCTACTTCAAGGAAGGAAAAGGAAAGGAATGGGATGTGTTGAAATCATGAGTATATTGCCACAAGAGGGGGGGTGAATTGTGGTGTCTGATTTTCGCGTTG
>NCQV01061725.1:0-11106 GCA_002740545.1 Lophocereus schottii
CCATCCAAAAGAAGACGGCATACAATGTTTGAGTGACTTTGCCCAAATTACACCCATGAGGCCATGTACCAACATGAAGCTTTCTCATGGAATTCTTAACATTGTCGGAAGTCTACTCAACATCGTTGCAGTTCCTTTTTGGTGGCTGTAGGCTGGACGCCCACAGATAGCTTTTAAACTGAACAAATCAGTTAAGTGGCCCAAGCAATAGTATCATTGCAATTAAAGCCACTGCCATGAAAAATAAATCCCTGAAACCTGAGGACAGACTCACTACATAATACATTTTCATTCAGCTTTTCAGAGGTGCAAGCAGGGAAATCCAACAGACAATTGACATGCTGAAATACTCCTCTGACCATGTATGTCTCAACTGTATTTGTGAACCCAAATTGCCACTCCCAGTGACTGGGAGAATTCGCAACACAATTTCTCAGGTACATAAACTGTGAAAACTACTGCATTTGTAGCTAATGAAAAATTTTAAGAAAGCAGTCTACAATCACCTGCATTCCGACATAAAGCACAAGCGAATTGATAAGAGGTACATTGTAGCGAGTCCCAGCATGTGCGGCCTCTTTAGGAGGGAGTAGAAGTCTTTGCCTCAGTTCACCAAGGAATGGGGATCCCTGTTGCCTTGTCTGCAGTTTATCCCATCAAAAAATAAGGCATGACAAATGAGTGAGATGCATCCCCGCATCTATAAGGGAGATAATAACAGTCTGGGGAGGGGAAAAGTCAAAACATTGTATTTAATGCAAAAGCAAATTAATATTTAATACCCGAAGGTACTCATCCACATCAGCCTTCATCTGCTTTGCCTTTAGAGCTGCATCAACCTCAGAGAGAATACGCGGTGCTTGGCTCATCTCTTCCAGCAAATCAATCTGTGCAGTGGACAGTAGGAAGTCACAGGTCCCCTCGATTGTAAAAGAAGGTACTACATAGGACCAAAAAGGTACCTTCAAATTTGGTGTTGAAGGATCCGGAAGTCTCATGTTGCGAGGAAAAGCACTGAGAATAATATTCCGCATCTGAATGCAGCTGGGAGGGATTACATCACAGAAACTAAAATGATAGTCGCACAAGAATTCAGGAAAATCATGCAGCAGCACCAGCAACACTCTTAGGGTTCCCTTGTACAAAAAGCGTATCTTTCAACAGAAAAAGAGAAATGTTGGTACAATATGATAAAAAAAAAAATGCAGTCAGAAATTCGAGATATTCACAAGAGACAAACCAGCTCTCCAAGTTCAGCATTTCTCAAGAATGGCTCCATGAACTGGAACAAGTCCACCAACAAACGATGAAGGAATGGCCAACCCTTTTGAGAGTTACCAGTTAGCAATTTAGGCATGAAAGTCCTATGACTAACAAGCTCAAGCCACGCAAAGCTGAAAAGGGGGGAAAACAGAAGTTGTGAGACCGTAGTTGAAAATCAGCCATTCAAAATATTAAAGAACAAAGCAACCATCGACATTAACGGAATGTTTGTATGTAAACAATCTTGTAATGCGCGCACTTCTGCAATTGTGTTTCCATCATCTTGTTTGGTCGCAAGAGAGTATCGTAAGTAACAACTATCTTGTAATTATGATAACTACACAATCAAGATTATATTACAGGGTTGATTGGACTACATTACATGTAATCAAACATCACCATAAACGGTTTGCATTATGCAAGGGCCTGGAACCCCCCGCTCAAAAAAAAAAAAAAGAAACAGTGTAGTGCTTTCAACCTTTCTTGGAGGGTGGGGATATCACCAACTAATACCACAGACATCAAGTCTGCATGTGCAAAAACCAACCTCATTATCTTGTGCACATTTCGCTAAGCTGAAAAGACTTAAATAACAAAGACAGACAGACAGAGATGAATGAAGAAAATAAAAAATCGGAAATATTGCTGAGTCTACTATAGAATTTGTCATATGTTCACAACATTAAAGACAAGTGTTATCGCTTAAAAGGTGATCCCTAAACTTCACGTAAACTTCAAACTATCAGCACCAACTAAATGATTCGTTCAAACCAAAATGATCAACCATCCAACCTGAATGCAGGAACTTTAAGGGGCTGCAAAGCATGGAAAGCATTTACGAAAGCTGACAACACCTGAAAATGTGAACCAGTATTAGCCATAAATGGAAAACCTATAAGATGATACCAATAGCAGCAACTAACAAACAATGAGATATGGAGAAAGAACATTAAATACATCGGCAACTAAATATACCTGGAAATTCGCACCATCATGGACAGGATCCAGGGAACCAATGTCAGACAACCAATTTATAAACAACCTAAAATACGGCCTTGGGTTAAAGTCTTCTTTCTTCTCATCATGATCTTTCTGGATCGATCTCACAGTAACTGCTAATATCTGTAGCGAGCAAACAATGCAACTAAGATAATGATCTCTTGATAAGAAGATAACCAACTTTGGTTGAGTGAGTGCAAGTCAATAGTGAAGCTTCAACATGTAGATAAAGACCTTTGGCAAGAGAAAGAGCTTACTCGATCCCTGGTCAACTGGGCAATACTACGAAAACAATAAGAGATGACATCAGATATAATAATATGCAGAGCTTTAAAAAATCAAAAAGAAAATACTGATACCTTCAAGATCGAATAAACTAGTTTAGAATAAATATCAATGGCAAGGAAAGATGATTGCACTTGTTGAGATGATTGCATCACCTCACCAAAATGCGAGACAGAAATTTCCTGAAACACAAAAGGTTATAAATTTGGAACAGGAATAAGTGTACAGTTATGAATAACAATTAAGGACAGTTAACAGCTGAGATGAATTACCAGTAGGATACGAAAAAAACGGTCAGACATGTCATCCCCTCTCAGCAAGCCATTTTGATGTAGCTGTAAAATGAATTTAGTGCAGGCTGTATCATTTCCAGCAGGAAGCTCACATATCCGGTACCAATCTGCAAAAATTAATGAAACCTGCAAATGCATCAAGAGAACAATGTAAATCTTCGATCCAGCAATTCCAGGAAAGTATTGACGCTCCCATCGTGTGACAGTTTCTGGCTGAATAATTTAGTAAAAGCTCAACTACACAGAAACAGCAAGATCAAGAAAGATCGTAACAAGAACATCTACACAACCAACAAAACGGAGATTCAAGTGCGCAAGACCAATCAATTTCCGGATATCTGTCATTGAATGCATCAACCTTCATAAGCCAAATATTGTAATAGCAGATGAACTGTCAGGGATAGTCCCCGTCAGCAATTCACGAATATACACCCTTGGTCAAATTCATAAGACAATCACAGAACACTTTGACATTCATTGTGTTTATAGCACAAAGGGACAGAGTCAGTATCATGCATCTCCTCAACACCTTCACGAGTGTTTTCTTTTTTTTTTTTTTTTTTTTTTTCAATTGCATCAGAAATCTGGAAGTGTTAAAGAAGAATCTGCTACTGCCCAGCTAAAGAGATGACCACTAATATGATTCAAACATGATACTCAGAGATTGAAGGGGATATGTCAACTGAGACGCAAGAAGCAAAAGAAAGTGACAAGAAATCAAAAGGCTTATAAAAAGAGATTACAGGGCCCACATATAACCACAAACCGAAATTCAAGTTCAGGGATTCATAGTTAACTATACCTCAATCACATAGTCAAAAAAGACTCATGGGCATGGCTGGTAGACTTTTGCTATTTAAGCAAGAGCTAGAATATACCTGCTTCTGGAAAGTAGAGGCATCTGGCTCCATCATCTCCATGTTGTAGTCTCCCCTACTTGGCACAGATTGAGATACCTGTTTGAACAGAAAAATCAGCATTGCAGGATCTTGAAACGATTTCGAGTCATCTGAGAGAATCAAAACTTCAGCTCAAACCTTTTTATCTCTATTTTGTCGGTTCCTATCATCCTTTCCAGCACTAGGACTGGGAAGAGCACCAGCGTTTGCCGCAGTAGGGTTCTTTACACTTTCAACTAGTTGCTGCAAAGACTCAGGAGATCCTGGCCTAGCAGCAAGCTGCAATGAAATAGAAGATGAATTAAATACCCTTTTAGAAATAAAGCCCTCATTAGGAACAAAGTACAAACCAACCTTGGCCAAGGCTTCAACTAAATTTTGAAGCTCTGATATGACTTTAGGCTCTTCGTTCGCCAATGTTTGGAGAAGGTAAACTGCAAATTCTGTTGCAGCTTCTGTGTAATACATAAGCTAGTAAGATAAAGATCTTTGGTGATGTTTAAAAGGACAATATCAATAGACTTACTGTTTCTTCCAGCATCAAGAAGCTTAGCCATATGAATATTGTATTCTCCCAAGTTCAGCAACTCCCTCTTCAGAAGGCCAACAGTAATATCTTTGTTGAACTTCCGCTCCTCATCTGAGTAAATCACCTGAAACAATAAGAACATACCCAGAGACAAATCAATAAAGAATAATCTTACCAATGAGCACTCAAGCATGTAAGGGGCAGACTAGTAAACAAAAAGGACATCAGTTGATTCCCAGATTTAGGGGGAATAGAACTTACAGGTGCTGGATATTAAAACAAGCAAGCAAGAAATGAAGCCAAATATTCATTACGTCGCTATGTGTTGTTTTTCGCAAAAGCATAGTTCAAGCTCACGTACCCAGCTAGTAAGCTCCTTGACGACAGGCTTGCAGACATCACGAATAGCAGCCAAAATGGCAAGATGGGCATTGACATGAAAGCTGTTACCTCCCTTCTCATACAAAGCTTTGAAAACCTGTATCACGATGGATGACTGAGTCTCCTGCACAAAAATAACTATAGCATGAAACAAAGACAAAACAACGTAGATGGTAGAACACCTTCTGTGCTACAGCTAGCGCGGCCTCATCTCGACTGACACATCTTAAAACAACCTGCTGGACCTCTGAAGCAATTGACTGCAGGGAAAAGGAAAAAATGGGAAAGGCATGGAAAAGAATTTTAGCAATGACTTATCACAGGTCAGACATATATACAAAAAAATACCCCCTCCCCCCTCCTTTTCATGAAGGCGAGTAGGAAACAAAGACAACATACCTGAATTTCTGTTTCTCTGCCATCGTTAACTACAGCGCTTTCAAGCTGAGCTCCAAAAGGAAGAAAAGAACAATGCCTCAGAATGTATATTAACAGGGAAAGATGTCATGACACGCAACATAAAATGCTACCAAAAGCATACAAATTGGCAAGTAGTGGCGAGCCAGTGCATAGAAGACAACCAACCACAAAAAGTAATAATGATAACTGAAAATATCCAATATTGCCCTGGTTTACCATGGATCATCACCATCAAGTCCAACAGCAGACTACAGAGACAAACCCAATAAAGATCTGAAGGAGGGCCAATGTATAAAAGATCAAGATCTTACAGGCCTCATAATACATGAAAAACAACTTGAGCAAAGTGTTCATCATTAGTACAAACTACTTGCACGTATTCTTCCACAACAACAGAGAATGAACAGAAATCTTGCCACAAGGATGAGATCAGACAAATAATGGAGAAACCAGATGTCTTACAGGCCTCATAATGCATGAAGAACAACTTGAGCAAAGTGTTCATTATTAGTACAAACTACTTGCACATATTCTTCCATAACAACAGAGAATGAACAAAAATCTTGCCAGAAGGATGAGATCAGACAAATAATGGAGGAACCAGATGAAGACAACCACAGGGAAGCACAGGCAAAATATCCAAAATGCACATCAAGTCAGACACGACAGGTCAAGACATTCACAAATATAAAAAGAAAAAAGCATCCAATTCCTAAAGACCCAGCAAGTTACAGATTATAAACTAGCATGAAATATGAATGAAACCTTCAACGCAATTATATGATATTTGTCCAGCGCATCTCCTGTTGTCAACAAAGGCTCCATGAGACCAGTTCCTATAGCAGCAGAGCCCAGAGGAGGTGTCTGCGGAGAAACTGCAGAATCCTAGCAACCAAGGAAAAAAATGTGAGTACAAGAATCTATTCCGTACAGCAGCCAACAGAAAAGAACACATCCAACCTTTACACTGGCAGAGGATTCAACTGGTTGTGGTTCCAGGGTTGGCAGGCTCGAAGAAGAGGACACGAGAATTGATTCAACCTCCGAGCGCTGCTGACCCACACAATCTGATGTTCTGATCTGGTTTAAAGCAGCAGTACTGCCAGGGAAGACAGCATAAATAAGTGACAAACAATTGCAACTGACAATCAACTTCAGCAGAATCCAAATACACTTCCACCATTTGGAACATATAAATATAAGCAGGAATTTGTATGCTAAAGTAACAAAGTAATAACCAAAGTAGCATCACATGATCCTTGATGCAAAAGAGAACACCCTACTGAATCCTCACGTCAATACATGAACAATCACACCAAATGCCAGATATCTCAAAGGTTAACAAGTTTGGATGGTCACTCGAGGTGAATGGGAAGATATTTCCGCAACATCAGTTTGTGCACAAAGAACGGATACTTACGGGTCCAACATTTTAGCAAAAAGCCAAAATAGATAAGCACCTGAGTATCTGTGCTGGAGAAGGTTCCATTTCCTCAGAACCAAGATCAACAGGCTGAGCCCCCGCAGCAAAACCAGTATTTCCAGGACTAGTTGAGTAGACATTAGAGTTAGGTTGTCCTGAAGATGCACTAAACGTTCGTGGGAAGCTCCCAACACCAGGGGAAGGAGAATGGCCCCCAAGGGAAGCGTTATTGCTCTGATTAGATTGTTGATTTTGCCAAGGAAGGCGAACAAAATCCTACAGGTAACATAACGAGCAAAGTTGCCATTTAACGGACGCCGATTTGTGAGCAAAAGTGTAAGCCATGAGGAACGAAATGCAAATAACAGACAGGCTAATCCATTACAACCACCTAAGTAACCCACAAAACAAATAAGGAGAAGAAAAATAAGGTAATACTTTACCTCATAAACTCTCTGCTGAGAGAGTGATAATCGCCCTGGTGTAGGACGCAGAGTTTCTGGCAAAACACCCATGGAACCGTGTGTATATATGCTCGCATCATATATAGAGGAACCAAGACTTTCCCTATGCTTCCTTCTCAAGGAAAGTTGCTGTGAAATTTCCCCATCAATAGTCTGCACAGCCTATAACGCAAATGGAAACTTGTCATTTGGTGACAACAATGACCTTACACAGGTAGTTTTCTAGTAAAGAAAATGGGCAGTGCATACAATACAGGAGAAAATAAGGTGAACCAGACACACAAGACAACCTTCTATCTGTTTTTTTTGGGGGGAGGGGGGATAAAATGCAAACAATGTTGCCCCTTTCCTCTTTTTTTTTGATCAGGAAAAGAATAAATATATTTCATTAACAAAATGGTGGATGCAAAGTTAGCATCCTACAAAAGGCTATTCACATCCCATATGCACACTATCCACAAAATCTAAAAGATCAAGAGACGAGTAACAATGCTGCCCCTTTCTTAGAAAATGGAAAGCAGGTTTTAGGGCTCTAGGTTTACAGATGAGAACTTTACCAACTTCCTGAAGAATTAAATACATAGAAGAATGTACTTTAAAGGGAGGGATGGGTTAGAAATCCAGAAAGAAAGACATCAAATATAGCAATAAGCGTTGATATTCTCATGGTCCCATCTAATAAACCAAGCTCAACGAATCCAACAGCCCAAAATCCGCCCCAGCAGGTCCCATGTATATAGCCTTTTCCAATACTTGAACAGCGGACAGGGTGCTTCTGCTGGACCCTAGATTTGAAAGGTCAGAACAGCCTACTACTCCACAAGAAAAGGTAAAGGATGGTTTGGTGAAAGATTTTGCTTTACTTTTTTTGATAAGGAAAAATGTGTATAATATAAAAGACGGGATGGACACCAAAAGAACATCCTAGAAAAGATTATATACAAGCATACAACCAATATGCAAGCCATCCACAAGATCAGTCACATCAAAAGCTGACACAAAAAAACTCCCTTTACCCCAAAAATGAAGAGTCTTAATGAGATTATCTTTTCATCTCTCAAGGGACATTTCGTCTCCCTCAACGACTCCTCAATTACACTTTCTCCAGATGCGCCAAAAAAATTACATGCAGAAGAGGCAAAGCAGCCTTCTTTTTTGGTTTCCTACCAAAGCAGCCTTCCCAAGCCAACAGATGGTTGGTAATAGAATTATAAGAAACCCAAGAAATACCCGGGCAGCTAAAAGCGAGGACCCAATTCCAAAGTGCCCTAGCAAAATGACAGTGTAGCAACAAGTGATCCACCAACTCCAGATCCCCTTTACACATATAGCACCTATTCACCAAGATCTCTCCTCTCTTCTAAAGGTTGCCACAAGTCAATATTTTCCCATATGTTGCCTCCCATTTGCTTTACTTTATGTTAGTTCATTGTCCTATAGCTACTCTCCCTACAATTTGATATTGTTGTCAATATTACACAGCTAAGTATCTCATCACTACAAAATATCTATAAAAAGAAAGTAATCAAATCTATTTTCTAAGAGGAACAGAAAAAGATGGAGACACAACATAGTTGAAATAACTTCAATCAATTCATCCAATTCAATGATATATAGGGTAGAGCCAGCAAGGAAGATCTTAACCTTCTCTGTTGCTGCTTGTTCAATTATTGCACAACCCAAATCAAGGTTATCATTGGTGACAAGCTGCACTGCTTGTTCCAAGATTTCAGCTGAGAGACTTAAATGCTGAAGCATGTTTCGAAGTTGACTTGAGATGGAGCCACGGAGAGGTTCCTGCATTGGACAATTTATTGAACAGCAAGGATTCATGATATATGTGTGCCTAGGTGTGTATGCGAATGTGCTCACAAATACAAGGCAGTAAAGCGACATCATACCTTGCAAGTCACATGAGCCAGGCTTCCAGCAAGACTAGCGACCATGAGATGTGCAGCAGTATATATGCGACTCTCATCTGATTCTAACGCATAATCCTAAATTAAGCAATTCAAAGTAATAACAGTTCCAGTTAACAATTTACCAAGTACAAGAAGCCCGATCATATTTCTCAATGCTTTTTATTTTGGGTTTTTTTGGGGGGAGGGGGGAGGGGGAGCACCTTGATAACCAGCTCCTTAGTTGTCTGTGTTGCAATAGAAACACTGCGTTGCACTATCCCAGGTACAATTTCTTTGATAGCCCTATCCATGGCCAGTGGGAGCACTCTGAAGGGAAATGAAATGAACCTCATTTCAAATTAAGTCTTACATTTCATGGTGAGGACAAAAGCAAACCAAAGATATATTTCCCAGACCTCTGAAAATGCACTTGCAGGCCAAGATTATTTAGCTTTGAGTTCACAACAACATGCACTCCAAGACTAGGAATTGATGATGGAAGCTGAAATAATAAGACAAACCTATTAGAGACAAAATAAAACAATAGATCCTCCGCAGCAAAACCAAATTCCAAATAGTTTCTCAATAGCAAGAAAACCACAGCAAAGTTAACTTTCTTAACATATGCAACTTGTAGGTTATAGGGTAATGGATGTTTACCACCACACCCATGGCCATTAGTACGATATTGGGAATTGAACCCTTGACAACACCCCCCCCCAAAAAAAAAACTGAGAGAGGGACAAAAAAGGGAAAGCCAGGCCATACCTGGCTCATGCTAAATGGCGACTGAGAAACTGTAGGTTGTAATAATCCTTGAGCTGGAGGAAGCTGATCAGAGAACCCAATAGCAGCAAGCTTCTCATCCTCAACAAGGGCGCCAGGAGGGGCAGCATACTGAGTTGTCAAATATAAGAAATTCAGGGCAATGCCAGGTAGTATCTAGAAGGTATGAAAAACCAGACGACTATCTTGCATACAAACCGGAGATATTTGATGCGGATGGCCACCAAGGTGAGATGGGGTGGCAACATCAAGGGGCAGTTCAACCTGGTTTAGTGCAGATATCACTCCTGACTTATCTTCAACAACAGTGGTTGGTTGCGGTGGCCCAATATCCTTGTTTGAAAAATCAGGATTTCCTTCAATTACCCGCACATGGTCTCTCAGCAGCGAAGTTGGAGTAACATCTTTAATCTGAACACCTAGATTTTTAAACAGCACCTGAAAATGGATAGAATGATTCATTGACATCATATCACACAATCAATATCTCTGACATTGTCATCATAGATGATACCCAAATGTTACTACCTCAATGTCAAATTTAAGATTCATCTTTAAATTTGGCATAGCATATATCTCAGCCAGCAACGCTAAAATCCCCATAGTCCATGGATTAGGAGGTCGATAAGCTACACTGCTTTGACATGATTCCAATATCTGCCGTAAATATAAATATTAAGTTTAGATTGTAATAAGCACCACAGACAAATCAAACAGGAAACAGAGGACTTGTGAGAGACGATACCTTTGAAGTAAAAGGGATCACAGCGATCATCAATCCCTTCTCATAAGCCTGGGGTAAAACATCACAAAATTTTGAAACTGATAAATATCAGAGTATCAAATGGCGCAACGAGGAAACTGAACATAGAAAGCAAAGAACACCGGAAGACTACGCACATCAAATTGTGCATATAGCTCTCATCACTCTGATAGCTAGCTAAAAAGGAAACGAACACATGAATTTAAGAAACCACCATTACCTCCATAATCAATGGTTTTAGATCAATATGAAGGGCCCTTAGAACCTGGTTTCTACCTATTGTAAGCTTCCCAAGCCAACTTCCCAGATTCTTCAGCAAAGAGCGCTCTTCAGAGCTTGACTTTATAAGCTCAGAACCTAAAAGAACCTGAAGAACGGGGAGAAAAACAAAATAATTTCCAAAACTACAGACAATTACAGTACCGCTAACAAATGTGATCAAAGATGTTTAAGGACAACAAACCTTGCAGTTCTCATAAGTTGCCTGCAGAATTTCCTTGATCAAAGCTCTAGAATCAATCTTATCCAGAAATTTCAGATACAATTCATGGAAGTTCGGCTCAATGCTAGCTCTGTAGAAAACTTAGTCATATCAGAAAACAGAAATGTGCGAATCAAGTAAATCAAACAAACTAATACCCCCAAAAGGCCCAGTAGGGCATGATTCTTCCTTTTTGGGAATTCGGGGGGTGTGTATACA
>NCQV01061736.1:16218-30060 GCA_002740545.1 Lophocereus schottii
AACGAGAGGGCAATAACTCAAATAGTTTGAAATTATTTAATTCCTGTCCACTTCACATTTTTTGGATTAAAAAAACATTATGTGTCATCTGATATGCAATACAATTAACAAGGTTCATTTATTGGTGAGAAACCCCATCAAATGGTCTTATGTTTTTCCGCTGAACAACCTCATGGGATACCTAATAGGAGGTACCCATGACTTATTGTATGCACATCTCCTATGCCATCCGAATAACCACATGTATACTTGTTCAACCCAAAATTATTACATTTGTATCCTTTTATTATCTAATATTTGCTCAAAATAAATCATTAAATTAGAATATTAATAATATTTTTATTTATTTTGTAGTAATTCAAAATATAAATAAATTTGCTTAAACAGGATCAAATTTTGGATCAAGTCCAGCAAAAGAAAAAAAGAACAGGCCCAACTTTGAGCCTAGCAGCCCAAGCGTTTCCCTCGACCTAATCAACACGCTTGAGGCACGTGGTGTCCAGCCTTTTCCCCATTCTTCTCTCTCTCTCTCTCTCTCTCTCTCTCTCTCTCTCTCTCCTCCTCCCTCTTCGCATGCCTGCACCTCCTTCGTCTCTACAGCCCAATGTCCCACTTCGCCTCTCCCAGCAACAAGCTGGAGCCTAGCTCCTCTATGTCTTCACTTATTTCGGCATGAGCATGGCATGCGACACCCCTCAGCTCTTTCTTTCTTCCTGGCTGCCCAAAGAAACCTGACGTCTTACTGTTTCTTCTTCTTTCGAATTCTTGGTGACCCAAAGCACAGAGCCATGACGGCTCGTCTGCCATGACCTTCTCTCTCCTCCTTCCACCCCGACGATTACTCATTTATTCCCATCGTCATCACTCCTCATTAATTGAGGAGTTACAGGTGTAGAGTTATTGGAGATTTAATGAGGGAAGATGAGGAGTTGATAGGGCGGTGGAAGCTCTAGAAGAAGAGCAACGAGGAAGGCGAGCAGAGAGGAGAGAGCATCAAGTAGTGGAGTAGCCCAGAGTTTTTTTTTTTTTTTTTTTTTTTTTTTTTTTTTGCAATTTCAAATTTCATATTTTCTTTTTGCTTTCTAGTCTTCTGATCTTGTTCTTGAGTTCTCAAAGGTGAGTAATCCAGTCTAAATTCTTAATTTTGAGTAAAGACATTAGTTTCGGCTTTGGATCAGGAAGCAGTTGGTTCTATTTTTTTTTTAGCATTTCGATTTCTAGATCTAAATTGACGAACTACCAATCAATGTAATTGAATTCTAGGCTTGTAATGTTGAGTGAAGGCTTGATGAATCTCTGGCTCTATTTCACTTGTGTTTTCAGTGCTCATTCTCCTGTTTTTGTTCAACCTCCGGGGCACAACAAGTATTCCTTTTCATTTGTTTACTTAATTTGTTTTATCTAAAGTTTAGTTCGTCTCGTTATGTTGCTAAATGTAACATGTTAGATTATTTGGGAGGGATCTAATTTCATATTCATCTTTGAAGATCGACACCCGTAAATGCTACAATAATAAATCGTGCACTTACGGAAATCATAACGAATTTTTGGCGCTATTGCCGGGCATGGTTTTGTGAAATTCGGTTGCATCGAGTTATTCGAGTCCTTTTGGTTTTAGTTTCATAATAATGATTTTTGATTTTTTGAGTTTTTATTTAGTTTTAACTGTTTTGTTTGGTTTATATTTCTCTGGTTTTGATTTTTGAATTGAGTTAGTATTTTGACTTCTTTGTTTTGATCAATTTAATTGTGCTTTTTAGAATTATTTTGCTGCTGAAAATCCCAAAAAAAAAAATTTCCACTCATAGACACTAGTTGGCTGTGCAGGAAAAAAACAGGAAAACAACTCAATGCAAGTTATTTTTTATCATTTTTAGATTCTGTCTGAATTATTGGGGTAGTTCCAGTGCGAATCTCACGGATCAGATCTTTTAATGGATTCTCCATGATGTTTAGAGTCTGTGTGAATTTGTTCGGAATTTTTAGGACTGTCCAAAATTTTTTGTGATTTTGGAATAAATTTCCTGTTTATAATTTTCTGCACAATTCTGGGATGAACAAAATAAAAAAATATATTCATGTTGCTTGTGAATGTCCGAAATGTTTTTTGATATATAGAGTTATGATTTTAGGAGTTTTATTTTCTATTTTATTTGGTTTTTAGTTTTTGTCTTGTTTTAGGTTTGCGTATTTTCTATAATTATGTGGTTAGAATCGGAAAGAGAAATGACGCTTGTGCTTCGTGTTTGGGATTCTTTGTGGTTTTTTGTATTAAATTACTTCTTATTGTTTGAGTCTTTTGGGTCTTTCTTTTGTTTTTGTAATATAGTTTTATTTTTGTTAGTTTAATTTATTTTGTTAACTTAATTACTTTAGTGTCTTGTTTTTAATTTTAACCATTAGTTTATAACTAGTGTCATAAAGTTATTGATTGGTTTTTTTCCTTTTTCCTAAACAATCACAAATCCTTAAAAAAATTTGAAAATTGTTAAAATTGAAAAACAAAAAGAAAAATGTTTTAATAATGCCAGTTTTTCATTTTGTACAATTTGAGAATGAACCTTTCTAGAGCTATTTATCAAGACTTAATGATTATCATACCAAGTTGAATCAAGCTTTTGAAAAATGGGAAATTTTTGAGGTCATTGTTATGGGGTCTAAATATTGAATCTCAAGGCTCTGTTGAGTCTACGTGTCCTGGAGGTTTACTGAGATTATTATCTAAAACTCAAGATGAGGTATGGGGTTCCTTTGAGCAATTAGCTTGGGATGCTTATGAGTTTAAATAAGGTAGAAAAAAGTTTGGATACCCAACTCATTGCTTGTATGATTTTCATGTTAATCCTCACTACCAGGATCACTCTTGAAACTCATATGACCCATCTTTCTCTTTCTGCCTCCTATTTTGTGTGATTATTATAAGTGTTTTGAGCATGATACTTGTAATTGTCCATGTCGTGATTATGTTGATACTGCATGTCCAAGTGTTGAGAAGACAATAGATAAAATGACTAATCAAATGGTAGAAACTATAAAATAGAGAATTGTTAAATATTCTCATTGCTTCAGTCATAGGAGGAGGATAGTACGAATTTGCATGAGTCTGACTTTAGTTTAGGATCTCCTACACCTGAATTTAGTCTTTATGATGATTTTGAGCTCTCTTATCTTGCTAAGCCTGACTTGAATGATGCAATGCCTTTCCTAGCCTGGAACAAGAGCGTAACCCCCTCTGTCTCTAGCCCCTAACCTTACACCTAAATTTAGTTCATCTACAGATGCCGCCTAGGATTTCCTAGTTTCTGCTGCCCACCTACCCCTTTGAATGATTCTTTTGAGTTTGAGGATGGTGAAGAATCTGAGGGTCCTAGTGAGTTAGATATGAGCTTCAAGATTGAAGTTGAGCCTCGTGATGACTCAGAAGATATTTCATAGGAGCAATGTGTGGAGGAAGATGAGCCCAGTAATTTGGAACTTGATGCTGATGGTCTTTCTATTGAATATGAATCTTTTTAATGTGGGTTTCGATGTGGATCTGTGCATTGAATATGAGTCATTCACTTTTGACACTATAATACCTCACCTCCTCTTTGAATCTCATAAGTTTAAATTTGTTGAGTTTAAGGCCATTACGACCGAGAATTTTGATTTAGACTAGACTTTAGTACATTTTGATATTAAGAGACTTGTGGATTTATGACCCACTGTTTGCATAGACCGCTCCTTCCTGTCGACTAAATTGCTTGGCTAATGGCCCACTTACCGGGTAATTTTGAGTATGTCTATCTATTTCCTAATTGGGCCCAACTATTTGCTAAGTTGAAGTGGACCCTCACTTGTGTTACATTGACATATTGGATGCATTCTTTTTGGCATCACCTTTTTATTTTTTGTAACACCCCTATCCCCTAGGGTTAGGAACTTTAATGTTTTTGTTAGATTTTGGGGCGAAATAGGGCGGAGTTCCGCCTAAAAGTCGACCATAACCTAGTCTTAGAGCCTTATATTAGGTCCCTGCAATAAATAAAAGCATAAAATACATACTTACAAGCTCAATAGCTACACGCCGGAGATCACAATTTTATAGGTCACCCGCCCAAAGTACATCAAGTATAAAGTTCAATAATAGGAAAGAAATAAAAAGTACAACTCAACAGATTATACATCCAAAGTACTAGGGTCTACATTCCAAAAATAAACAACTCCAACTAAAAAGACGAATGACTAATTAGACAGTTGGCTTATATGGCCATAAAGAGTGACTACTATTTAATATGCGATACATGGACCAACACGTTTAATTTTGCATAAGCTCAAGAACTTATAACCATATTACATTACAACATTTGGCTTATAATCTTCATATATAAACTCCTATCCAAGGAATTTAACTCACTTATATGAATCAACTTCTACCTGTCACATCAAATACCTGGGAAAAGGGAAAATAGAGAGGGGATCAGATCCCACATGCTCAGTGAATGATCCTCAACCCCAAGAAAATGAGACCATTGCACATAATACTTTTATGTAGTAGTCATACACATTGTGATATTTAATATCGCATAATAATCACATATGGCCTCTCATGTTCATTTGTACCTTAATAACCTTTAAGATTCAAAAGATATTCCTAACCTCCTTCTATTCCAAGCATAAGAGTTCTCGAGTTGCTTAGACTATACCTCTTATATCTTAGGAGCGGCAGCCGCTTATGAGACTTGCTTAACATCACCTAGCAGGCATACCAGATTCAATAGTGACCTGACACTTACAAAATTTCAGGTATTGAGAACGTTGGAGCTTTCAGTTCACACATAGACACTTAATATCGAGGAGTTAAGGTTAAAGTTACCCATTGGGTTAGAAAGAAAATGGGATTAATGCAAAAAGGCCAGGACCATTATTTCAGTCAAGTAAGCATTTATACAGTAGTCGTTGTTCACTGCAAATAATTTGGAATTCAATAAAAGCTCCTTTCAAGAATATATGCACTGTTCCAAATCTTTTCACTAGCAATAGTCCTCGAATGAGGAGTTTCACTACGTAACAAGTACTAAATCATTTGATAGGCATCGGATCCTCATATTTGTGCTATTTAGGAGATATCTATACTCGCTATAGGGAAGATCTACACTTGCCCTTCAAATTATCCCCGAGGCCTTTTATAATCAGTGGACCATTATCCTCGTCAGAGTCTTCTAAGGTTCCTATTTCTAGGTCTACTTCCTATGAATTAGGATTTTTGCATAACAGGTCTATTCCCTAAGGATTTGTCCAAACATTTAGCACCATTCTCCTAGCCTAAAACATTTTAGATGTATTCACTTAAATACACTTGCATCAAAATTCTAATTTTATCACAAGCAATGGCATTTTCATTCTTAAGAGGGCTAAAAAGCCATAGTGGATTCAAATCGACTTTTGAAGGCATAAACCACTAATTTTAGCAAAGTATGCTTGCAAACACGTTAACAGCCATAAAACCATTCATTTGTTAAGGGGTGTGATATTAAAACTCGCTAAAAAGCTAGTAGTTGCGATCTTGTATAAACATATCCATTTTTCATTGTTTCAGATGCAACACTGTTCATACCATCATATCAGACCTCGTGTAATCACATAAAGCATCAAATAAGTTATAAAAGAGTCTATAACATTTAATTACAACATATTCTTATCAAACAAATGGTCGAATGGTCATGATTAACCGCATACCTCAGAATGCTTGTCATATCAAAGATATTCTTAAACCCACTTGTCAATACATGCTTTAACTATATTATACACGTATTTATTCGTAATTCACATTGTTTTCCAATTCAGTATTCATTTAAGCAACTTCTAGTTTTATATAAAGAAGCTTAAATTCAATTTAGAATTCAGTAGTTGTGACATAATCACACTTAATTTAGCTTAAAGGTATTCAGTGGTTTGAAGCTATAAATCAATTGCTTGCTTTTGTTTATTATATTTTTTCCAATTCGTGTGAAGTGAATGATTTAAGCAACCTCGTACCCTTAAGGTCATACATTACCTTATTCTCAGGCTCCTGTGTCAATGGTTCGACCCGCCGGCTAATTCAACTGAATCATTCTATGACCCAAACATGGTCTCTAATATAGGAGCTACAACAATTACAGCATAGAATGCAATTGGCAAGCAAGTGGAGTTCATGTAGGGTATATCAGGACAACTAGATATGCCATATTCAGTTAGCGCATAGCCCTTTTCATTTCATTCTGAAATCACAGAATTATATGTGCAATGGTTTTATTTGTAATGGTGAGATTAATGGCCAACAACTACTATAAGCTATTATCAGCTCAGCAAAACCTCCATAATTTCATACATATGAACATATTTCAGCACATCACTAATTTCTCGACAACTCAGGCTCCTTCCTTACCCCATCGTCCACAAATGTCCTTAAACATCAACTCAGTTTTCCAACCCAGTTCATTCTGGATAACCAAATAGCTCAGTTTCAGTTTTAATTCATCACAAATAGCCAAACAACTCGATTATCCAAGCAACTCAATTAGCCAAGAAACTCATTTACAAATTTGGTTTATTCCAAATAGCCAAGCAACCCAGTTCAAAGGTCAAGCTATACCAAGTAACCAAGCAATCTTCCTACAACCTCTACTTCCCATGCATTCAGATTCATCTCCAAACAACTAGCACAACTCAGTAAAAGAGAGGTTAAAACTTACAAAATTATTAGAGTTTAGGAAATTGAGAACACCCACCTCAACTCCAAGCAAAGGGACCAAGTCTAGGGTTTCGTTTGGGTTGGCTCACATGGTTCGGTTCGTTCCTTACTCTGAACGTTCCATCTGTTGCTCCGCCTCCTGACCGGCATTGTCACATGGCGACGACAGCCACCGAGCCGTCAGAACGCTCGCTAACCTTAGCGGCTTTAATTTCTCATAGCCTTTTCCCTTTCACAAAGCCTGCGCACGAGTCAGTGGTACCCCACGCTACTTGTTGCTGCTGGGTGGCTGATCGGCATCCCTACCATCTCTCCTCCCTCTCTCTTTGCTCTTCTTCCTTGCTCTCTTCTCTCCCTCTCTATTTGAGTGTCGATCGAGAAGAAGAAACAAAGGGCAGAGCCCCTTGCCCCTTCTCTTTGTATCTGTACTCAAAGAAGGGACTCCAGCCCCCATCCTTTTTTTTTTTTTTTTTGCTTTTAGCTTCAAAAAATGTTTGACTTAACTATACCAAGCCTTTTTTTCACCTTGCTAACCTCGCGCAACCGCAGGTTGAACCAACTTCAACCTATTTTCCTAATTTCACACAATCATATACTAATTGAGGAAAATTCGAATACCAATGACATAAATTAATATTCTCAGTTAACATGTAAATATTAGCTTAATATAGTTTATATAATTAACATAATTAATAGAATCATTAATTTCAATAGTTAACTACATTTAACCCTCGGTTATTATAATTTTCACTATCGAAATCTTATTAAGAGTTGTTCTTGCCTATTTGATAAGCCACTACATGCTCTAATTGGTTTTGATTTTAATAGCGACGTCTTATCTAAGTAGCGATGTCTTGTTTGATATGGAGTTGCTGATGATCCATGAGCCTTTATTTGAATAAATTTTAGGGGGCTATAACTTAAGTGTATTTCTGCGCCTGATCTAATATAATTGTTCCTCTTTATCTTCTCATTTTAGTTTTGTTTTCTTTTGTATGTGTTTGTTGCTTTATTTATTTTTGTTTTCTGTTTGAGTTTTAGAGTTTTGTCTTTTTTGTTTCTTTTTAAGTCTTTGTTTTTTTATATTTATTTTTCTTTGTTTTTGCGTTTCCTTCCACTTTCAATGGAGACATTGTATGATTTAGGTGTGTAGGTGGGGAAACTACGTTTCAAAAAAATATTTTGAAAAAATTGGATTGAAAAAAAAGGAAAAATTTTGAATAAATTGGAAAATTCAACAAGATTTTTGTTTGGTTTTGGGAAATGCACGTGCTATTTTTGATTGATCATGTTCTTATGTACTTACCAATGAAGTCTTAGCCTAGTGGTGAAAACTGAGGCACTGGGTATACGAGGTCCCATGTTCGATTCCCCCTCTCCCATTGTATTGTAATTGGATTGTATTACCCTTCGTGGCTTTTACGGACTAAAAAAAAATTCTCTTGTACCTGAGTTATTATGTTGTATATAGATGTGGTGTGCATTGACAGAACTTAGTCCAAAGTGTGATATTTGTATATAGTCCTAGCCCTGATATTATTTTGAATGCAAGCTTGACTTTGATAAATTAACTTGTGAGATTTTGTGCCTTATAGACATCATTTTAATCTGATATTTTCTTTCATGTGTGTCTCTTCAATGATTAAAACTTGCTTTGATTCTATTTGAAATCACACTTAGCATGTACATTATGATAATATGATAGAGGCATTCATTCATTTTGTGAGCTACATAGCCAAATTGTGATAAACCTCTATTTTCGACCTTTTTTGAACCTATTTTGACCCCTTCTCTCAAGGATTTTGTGTTAAACCTCAAAGCGAAAGGGTCTAAATGGCCTCCTTTATCATGAATTTGCTCATATATGATATTTCATGTTTTTCAGGAGTTTTTGTTAGAAGAACAGAGGAAAGCCTACTAATAATAGTTGAAAGGAGAGCAAAGATGATGCATTTTAAGTGAAGGAAGAGGTTGGTGGGGTCCAGAGGATTGGCATGGTGACCCCATGCCATGAAGCCCAGTAATGCCATGGTAGAATCTCAACAACAGTGTTCCAGAGAAATGACACTTGCGGTATAAATTCAAAACAACACGTTCTTTGCTGTTGTTCGGGAACTTGTTTATTTCAATATCAGAAGTGACCAAAACACTCTAAATTAGGATTTTTCCTTTTCTTTTTATTTTTCTGCTTTACTTGTTGAGCTCTACTTGGACTTGCTTACGTTTAGTGTAGTTTGTGGCCTTGTATGTACAAGCGCAGTCAGGGGAATCGACCACTTGCTTCTTTTGACCTGGAGATAGAAGCCACTGCACAGAGACAAAGCGATGCGAGAAAGAAGCAACAGGTGCAAATCATCATGGCTGAGAGAGATCCTACGGTGCTGCGTGCCTGCGTCCTACTGCAAGCAACCGATATCACCTCCTCCATTGTGAACCTGGTTGTTGAAGCAAACAACTTTGAGTTGCAACCCTCTCTCGTTTTCTTCGTGGAGAAGGACCAGCTCGGTAGGTGTCTTATGGAGAACTCTTATATTCACCTTCGCAACTTTCTAGCAAGGTGTGAAATGATCAAACTCAATGGGTCTTTGCTGAGGTAATTAGGTTGAGGCTCTTCTCATTCTCATTGACAGACAGGGCCAGTGACTGGCTCTTAAATGAAGAGCCCAATTAGTTCACTACCAGAGGCCCTTTCAAAAGCCTTCTTTAGCAAGAACTTCCGCTTAGGCAAAACCGCTAAGTTGAGAGCAAAAATCACTTACTTGACTTAAAGAGCCGATGCGTCTCTATATAAAGCATGGGAGAAGGTTAAGGATCTTCAATGCCAATACCCCCACCATAGAGTACCCAACTGGCTCCTAGTCTAAACATTTTACAATGGGTTAGGCTAGTCTTTGAAGATGTCCATTGATGTCGCAATTGGCGATGTATTCATAGGTAAGTCAATTGAGGTCATGAGAGCCTTACTAGAGGAGATAGCCTCCAATAATTATCACTGGTCTATTGAGAGAGTAACCCGGAAGAGGACCAGTGGGGTTTATGGAGTTGATGCTATAGACTTACTCACCAGTAAGGTTGATGCTCTAGTGCAGTGATTTGATAGGATAGAGACTCATTCTTTAGGGAATCTAGTGGGGAGTTCTTCAGGTGCAATGTTTGAGGTTAGGGCTTTATGTGAGATCTATGGCATTCAAGGCCATGTTGCTGCTGAGTGCCAATCCACATTTCAGAGAGTCGAGCATGCCAATGCTATGCAAAACTTCAAACCATGCCCACAAAACAATCCTTACTTAAACACTTACAACCACGGTTAGAGAAATCACCCAAATTTCTCCTACCTCAAAAACAACCCCACTCCACCAAATGCCACTCAACCTCAACCCCCTGGTTTCTAATGCAGAGCTCCCTATACCACACCTCTACAACAACAACCTCCCCAACCCAAGTCCAATCTGGACAGTCTTATGGAGCATTTCATAGTGACTCAAATCAAGAACAATGAGGCACTTGATGAATTAGTTAGTCAACCAACTCAAAAATTGAGAGTATGACCACTCACCAGAAGATGATGAAGAACCAGATCGCCCAGATTATATAGCAAATAAGCCATTTGTCTAGCACTCAAGGGCATCTACTAGATCAATCTAAGACCAAACCCAAAGGTCAGATAAATGCCATTATATTAAGGGGTGGTAAAGAGTTGGAGGGTCCTTAGGTGCCTATGAGGGAGGATGGGAAAGAGGTTGATGATAAGGGTGATGACAAGGCAGCTCCCACAGAGACTCCAAGTGAGAGGGTCCATACTGAAAAGTCAAAGGAGGTTCGAGTTAAGCGTTTTACCTCTAGTAAAGCCTTACAAGCCTCCTGTTCCATATCCCTAGCGGCTAGTGAAGGCTAAGGAGGAGCATAAGTATGGCAAGTTCCTCGAGATGCTGAAAGAAGTTCTATATCAACATTCCCGTTTTGGAGGTTATCACTGACATGACTTCCTACGCCAAAGTCTTGAACGATTTGCTATCTAATAAAGCGAAATTACTTGAGAATGCTACAGTGTCTCCCACTGAGGAGTGCAATGCTATTATTCAGAATAAGCAACCTCCTAAACTTTCAGATCCATGGAGTTTTTCCATCCTTTGTTCAGTTGGGGATGTTACTATCAGCAAGCCGTTGTGTGATCTTGGGCCTAGTATAAGCCTCATACCTTATTCCATTTGTAAGAAGCTACAAGTAGGGGACCTGAAATGCACTACTATTTCCTTGTAGCTCACTGATAGATCCGCTAAGTACCCTATGAGTATTTTAGAGGATGTCCCACTACAAGTGCGCAAGTTCTTAATCCCATGTGATTTTGTTATTATAGAGATGGAGGAGGACTGCCGCATCCCTATCATCCTTGGAAAACCCTTATTGGCTATCGTGGGAGCCATGATTGGTGTGAAGAACAACAAGCTTCCCCTTCAAGTAGGGGACGAAAAGGTGAAATTGAGTTTACCACAATCCATGGCCTCTCTTATTCTAGACAACACATGCTGGAGAGCTGATGTGCTGGAGAGAGCACTCTGTCAGGAGATCATAACTTGCCATTCTGTAGAGGACCCGTTACAAGTCGCGTTGATCGGCGATCATGTGACTGGCTCCCATTTGGGAGAGAAGAAGGAGTATGCTAGGCTTCTCAATGCATCCACTGCCTATATGCATAGGCAGTTCCCCAAGGAGATTCTTAGTGTAGAGGAGACTACCCCTAAAGAGCAAGAACAGAGCACGCCAAAGGTAGAGTCGAACCCCCAACCTTCCCATCTCAAGTATGAGTTCTTGACTTTGATCACAAGTTTCCTATTATCCTCAGTTCTAAACTGGATGGCCCCCGATTGAAAAAATTATTAGATGTGCTTAGAAAGAAAAGGGGTGTCATTGGTTATAGTATTGATGATATTAAGGGACATAGCCCTTCACTTTGCATACATCTCATCTTTCTTGATGAAGGTCATCGATCCTCCCGACATCCACAGTGCCGTTTAAATCCTATTATGCAAGAGGTTGTGAAAAAGAAGGTTACCAAATTTCTTAATGCTTGGATTATCTATCTTACCTCAGATAGTGAATGGGTGGGTCCAGTTTAGGTAGTTTCCAAAAAGGGTGGGATGATCATCATAAAGAATGAGCGTGACGAGCTCATCTCAACTAGGACCATGACCAGGTGGCGAATATGCATTTATTTTCATAGATTGAATCAAGCCACGTGAAAATATCATTATCCTCTCTCCTTCGTTGATCAGATGTTGGAAAGGCTAATAAGACATTCATTCTTCTGTTATTTTGATAGATATTTTGGTTTCTTTCAGATTCTTATCCATAACGATCATCAGGAGAAGGTGACCTTCACATGCCCCTAGGGTAACTCTGCTTATCGAAGGATGTCTTTCGGGTTATCTAATGCCTTTGCCACTTTCTAGCAGTGTATAACTGCTATATTCTTTGATCTCATTAAGAACATCATGGAGCTGCTCATGGATGACTTGTCTATCTACAAAGCAACTTTGACCTATGTTTAGAAAATCTAACCAAGGTACTCTGTAGATGTGATGAAGTTAATCTTGTGTTGAATTAGGAAAAGTGTTACTTCATGGTACAAGAAGATGTGCTACTGGGTCATGTCATTTCTGTTAGGGGCATCGAGGTTGATAAAGCTAAAATTGAGGTTATTAAGCGATTGTCCCCTCCCACGTTGGTTACAGGAGTGTAGAGTTGCTTTAGCCATGTGGGATTTTATTGCTACTTCATCAAAGACTTCTCCAAGATTGCAAAACCTCTCACCCAACTTTTAGCCTGGATGTTCCATTTGTGTTTACTGATGAGTGCTATAAGACTTTTTGTAGGATTAAAGGGGCACTAGTTTCTGCCCCTATCATACAACCACTTGATTGGGATCTCCCTTTTAAGATCATGTCTGATGCTAGCGATCATGCGGCGGGGCCAGTTTTGGGGCAACGTAGGGATAAGAAGCCAATAGTAATCTATTATGCTAGTGGAACACTGGATGCGACTTAGCAGAACTACATAACAACTAAGAAGGAGTTGCTTGCGGTTGTGTTCGCAGTGGAGAAATTCCGACCTTACCTTTTATGCTTCAAGGTCATTGTGTAAATTGAGCACTCCACACCTAAGCATCTCCTTGAGAAGAAGGACACTAAGCCTCTTCTCATCCGGTGGATACTATTCCTATAAGAGTTTTCCATCCTCCTGGGGCAACAAGAACATTTTGGTCGCAGTGGATTACGTCTCCAAATAGGAGGAGGCCATAGCTAGCCCTACTAATGACTCATGAGTAGTGGCTAAACTATTCAAGAGGATAATTTTTCCTCGTTTTCGGGTCCTAAGGGTGCTTATCAGTGGTAACAGGATGCACTTCATTAAGAAGAAACAGGAGGCTTTATTAAAGAAATATGGAGTGCATCACAAATATGGCTTAGGCTACCATTCTCAAATAAGTAACCAAGTCGAGATCTCTAAACGGGAAATTAAGTCAATTTTGGAGAAGACGGTTGTGAGATCCTGCAACGATTGGATGGACAAACTTAGTGACGCCCTTTGGGCTTATCGGGCCTCATTCAAAACTCCAATCGGGACCACTCTACTCTAATTAGTTTATGGTAAGCCATGCCACCTCTCGTGGAATTAGAGCACAAGGCCTACTGGGCCATCAAGCACTTGAAATTTGACTTAAAATCCACGGGAGAGCAAAGATTGTTACAGTTGAATGAACTTGAGGAAATCTGTTTGGATGCCTATGAATGTTTTAGAATTTAGAAGGAGCGAATGAAGCGGTGGCACGAGAAGTTCATTAACCGCCATGAGTTTCGAAAAGGTGACTTAGTCCTATTCAACTCCCGTTTGAAGCTCTTCTCAGGCAAGCTTCGTTCTAGATGGTCAGGCACTTTCATGGTGTTGAAGGTCAATCCACATGGGGCCATTAAGATTGGCACGGATGCCACTAGCTCATTCAAGGTGAACGGGTCTCGATTGAAGCACTACGTCACCGGTGCGTTACTTGAGGGAAAAGCCACTTGTGCCCTCCCCAATGTCTTTTCCTCCTAGAGGCCCTTCACAGTCAAGCTTGGGACCTAAAAAAA
>NCQV01061741.1:4827-23438 GCA_002740545.1 Lophocereus schottii
AATCCTTGGCAACAACCCAAGAGAAAGAGGAGGAGAGAAAGGGACGAAGGGTGGTGGCGACGGTGCCGGCGCCACCTCGGTGCGTATGCCAGCGTCTCCTCCACTAGCCGAGACAACCACCGTGAAGAGAGAGAGAGAAAGATCGAGCGAGATGGAGTGGAAACCGCGGGAAGGGGGATCGAGGCCATGATAGTCGACACCGACGACGGGGCGCAATTCCAGCAACTGGGCACACCTTTAGTGACCAGAGTGGCCAGCGCTAGCACCCCAGTAACTGGGTGCCCGGCTCGTGTGCAGGCAGCAGTAGAAGCGGTAAGACAACAGGGTCAAACTAGGGTTTGGAAACCACCGTGACCAACACCAGCACCATGCATGCTTGTGATGCAAATTCGACCTGAAAATTTGCCCAATCAGCCCAAGAGTTGGGCCACCTCCTAAATATTAGTATCTTCGAAAAGGTTTTAGCCATTGAATGATGATTTATGTTAGTCTAGGGTTAGCCAGATTTATTAGGATAGTGATATGACTGATTAAGCATGCTCTGTTTCAGCTGAATTCAGTTGAAATTGATGCATGTTAGTTTAGATTTAGTCAGACGAATTAGACTGATTTTTATGCCAAATACTGCCCTAAATCAGTATGTTAAGTTTAGTTAATTAATGCCTGAAAGTAACTTTGAAATAACCTAATGATGCTTTGACTTGATATATGTTAGTTTAGTTAATTAATACTTGAAAGTGGCTTCGAATCGGTATATGTCAGTTTGGTTAATCCGTGCTTATAAGTGACTTCGAAATAACCTAAGGATGCTTTGAATTGATGCATGCTTATTTAGTTAATTCACGCTTGAGGAGTAGCTCCGAAATAATCTATGAATGTTTTGAAACTATGCATGTTAGGTCGGTGATTCATGTTTGCGAATGACCTTTGAAATGACGTAGGAATACCTCAAAACGTGGAATGCTAATCCGGTTAATTCATGTTGAAAAAACCTCAAAATAATCCACTGACCCTAATTAAATTAAATAGACTCGAAAGGCCTTAAATGCGCCCGAATTCGCTTTTAAAAATGCCTTAGAATGAGCGTGTTTACCCCTTAATCGTGATCAACATATGCAAGCTAATTTAATGCCTTCTTGTTCATTTTGGGCCGTTGGGGGCCATATTTATGTTAATAAACTATACATGTTCTATAAGCCGTATTGTGTCGCTAAATGGGTGATGCATGCTCGGTAAGTACATATGCCCTATTATACATTTCTTTGTAACTTTCATGATAATATGCTATGGTTATGGAAATGAAATCGAGTTGGTAGTTGGATGGCTTAAGGATGAGCTAATGAGAATTTTGAGGTTTTTTTTCGTCGTTGTTATGTGAGGAAGGAGCCTGGGTTGTGATTGACCGCAATCCTATGGATTGCGAGGCCATGTGTGGCTTATTCTACTAAGCTAATTATGAAGTGTTTGAATGTATTATGCGCAAACCCCCTTCCCTTTATGTCATTAAGTTTCACCTTGTGACTGAGGCTAAGTTTGGAAAAGAGGGATTTCATGGTTGTAACTAATAGTAGCCATACCTATTAGCAATCAATGGCCTATTTTAACTATGTAAATACATTTTTAGGAGTGAACCTGCTAGAACGAGGGAATCCCTAAGGAGTTTAAATAAAAAGACAGTGCATTGTATGAAAAAGGATTTCGCTGTGAGAGACAACAAACTTATTAGCCGCTATGGCCATAAGCTTTAAATTGGCTAAGATAATGTGCTTTGCACAATATGATATAAATGAGGCTAGCCTAGGGAATAAGTCCTGGTACTAGGAAACCCTAGAAGACCCTGGCAAGGATAATGGCCCAATATGTTTATGTAGCCATCTCGGGAGTAAGAGCTTAGCGTGAGCAATAGTCTCACTAGTGGTTGAGAATAGATCTCATCCAACCAGCACATTCTGATGATCTTATGCCCAGAGTATTGTTCTAATAAGTAAGAAAAACAGTTGGCATCTCACCAGCTTAAGTATTTCAGAAAGAAAGAAAGATTTTAAGGGCCATTAAGAGGCCAGTTTGAATGAGATTCGAACAGTTTTTTAAGGGTCATTAGAGGACAATTAAGAAAGAGATTTCTTTTAAAGAATATGAGCCTCAAGAGGCTAAGAAAAGAGTTTTTAAGAGCCTCAAGAGGCCAAGTGTAAGAGCCCAATCCTAAATTATTTAATTATGTTTATTTATTTAATCACATCATGTTCATGATTTTTTCTCATATTTCTTTATCGCATTTATTCACCTCGGCGGGAAAATTTTATTTGAACCATCACTTGGCAATTCGGATTTTATTTATTTAGTTAATTCATTAACAAAAACTTTGGAAGAATGGATAGTAGGCCCTAACAAGTGTAATCTAATTAATTTATTTTGTTTTTCGTAACATTACAAAGATTTAATTTTGAGTTTCATAAAATCGTTATCGTTACGAAGCATTTTATTCTCGAACCCAACTTATTTCGGCTGTTTTGAATCCCAGCACATTTGCTCATTAATCTAACTAATTACTATGCTTAAACGTAACCATTGTTAGCTCAAAAGAGTTACTTTTCTAGTTAAAAACTCAGCCCAGTTGTGGATTAGTCAAAACATCACAACTCAATCCACAAACTTCATTTTCTCTCTCCACTTTCTCTCCCCACAGCACCAGCAATAGCTCATTATTTGGCTCGTTTCGGCCAATTTTCTAGCCAGCTCCAGTGATCTCCAAGCCCCCTGGCATCCTTCTACCCCTAGCCACTATCCTCCATCATCAAAACCACTAAACATCACCTCCATCTCTACTTATCTTCAGGCAAAGTGAGTAATCTTGAAACTTGATCTTGTTGGTTTGGCTTTTTATTTTAGTTTTGGTTCTTGTTTTGATGTTTGTAATATTTGATCATGTGGTTTTGATACGAAGTAATAGTTATTTTGGTGTTTATCATGGTGGAGTTGAGGTTGGATCATGCTAGGGTTAGGATTAATCCTTAAAAATGCAAGCTTAATGTTAAAGTGTTAGATTTTGATTGTTTTATTTTTAATTTGGTCATATTCTAATCTATTAGCATTTATAATGATGTTTTTGGTGATTTCAAATGAGTTAGAGTGAGTCCAAGTTGGCCATCAACTAGGGTTTTGGCAAATAATGTATGGTTTGGATTAAACTAGCTTTAAGCTTGGTTTATATGTGTATTTAATTGAAAAGTGATCTTTATTGGATATGATTATGAATTGAATTTGAGTGTGGTAATTTTGTATGATGTTGGGATAGACCAAAACCTATTTACATGCTTTTAAGGAATGGCTTAAGTTGAGGATTTGTGTAAAAAGAGAGGGAAAAGCTAAAACAGTGAGGGTTGGAGGAAAACAAGACAGCTTTCATGATTAAACTAGTGATGATCAACCCATTAGAAAATTATTATTTTTGATGGGTAGATAGTTCGGTGTGTTAGCTTCCAAATACTTTTCAAATCGCCTTAATTCAAGGTATGTGGAAAATGTTATGGTTGTTTTACAAAAATTGTGCAGAATAGACTAAAATTGACATATTTGTGTTCCAGCCTCATTTTAGGAATTCTATTGTGGGAATCAAGCTTGGTATTCTAAATGAAAGACTTTTGGAACTTCCAACGTTGGATCACTAAGTTTTGAGTCATTCTTTCTAAGCCCTTGTTATGCTCTTACTTTTCTTTTACTAAATTATTAGCTATGAAATAAATATTTTTGCTAACCATGTGTTCCTACAATGATAATTTTGTACAAAATCGGGGCATAATCTATCATTCCTTCCACTTTTGTGCATAATATTCTTCAATGAACTTACATTTAAAAATACCAAGTACGTTCGTTTTCTGTATCTTTAGAAATCAACACTTATTTAGCAAAATTACAATGTTTTGGTAAGTACATCAATGAATCAGTTTAATGACCCCATCAGTTATCAGTTATAGGGCATATCCCTTTAGTTAGCCGCACAGCTTCAGGTTAGGTCTCGATCGACTTGGCAGATGTACACCTATCTTCAGATCGCAACAGCTATCAGGGGTTCAATATCAGATAATAATTGATAATGCAGTTTCATATTTATCTCATTCCTTGTGTTCAATTAAAAATAAATTGCAGTATGGGTCCAACTAGTTTTTCCATGAATGTTTAACAATACAAGAATGCATGTACTGCATTTCGGCTCATAGTTCGAAATGTTTTCATGTTTTGTTTTAGGAAAGTGTCCAGTGAATCACCCTCAGGCGGGTAGGACGGCTGAAGATGATAAGTGAGACAGGATGTCTATATGGAATGGTGGTGTACTATCATTGAGATGTTTATAACACCGTATTGTGATATATTTTGGTGTGTAAACTATATATTTTATCATAATTCTATATTTTGGTGTAATCCTTGAGATGTTTGAATGGTTTTGATGTTAGAACAGTTTCTATGTTTATCTAAATGGTCTGATGGATTGTAATGGTGTGAATGCCTTTGATGGTAAACATTGATTATTATGGCCAAATTTATCATGTACAAGCATAGCCTTGTCCTTGTTGGATAGCGGTATCACCTGATCATTTGGGTTGTCATGTCTAATTAGAAAACTAATAAAAGAAATACAAACAGTGATTTGTTTATATTTAGGGCGTTACAGATTTGATATCAGAGCCAAGTTGAGATTTTCTTTATGAGATGTGGAGTTTAAAAATTAGAGGGTGAGAATGGGTAGTAAAAAGGGCCATTGTATACTGCTAGAGTGACATTAGAAGTGCAGTAATGATATTAGAAATGCAGGTTGCTTACATTTACATGTTCCTTAATTATGGTTACGTATACATCTCATATATGTCTTTTCTTCATTAGATGGACCTTTATGCTATTAACATGATGTAGGGTGCTTTTATGGCTGCTCACATCACACTGTTGTATACTAGTATAGAGGCTTATGCATAAGACCCGTTCTCTGAATTCCACAGTATTACTGTTCGTGCACATAAACTACTCTGGTCCTTACCCGCAGTTCATCCATGGGTGGAGTTTAGGTTGCATTATCATCACTGTATGGTAATAGGGAACCTAGGTTAGGACAGGCCTAGGTTTCAGGCCCAGGGGGCTTGGACTACTATCATTACCGAGTTGTTATTGAGGGAGGAGTTTGAGCAGAGGGGGATTACCATGGAGACTCTACAGCATGTCTTCCCATTACATTGGGCACATCCCCACCTATAACTGTAGCACCAGTATAGAGACCACCCTCCCCACCCGCACTAGGTACCCTACAAATATGTGATAGTCTTGGAGAGGCTCATATGGTGGATAGACCTTCCTGATACACCAGAGATAGTGGTGGTTAGTTCTGAGGATAAGGGCCATCAGAAGGAGGAGGATGATCCTAAGAAGGATTAGGACATTGATGAGGTGGTGGCAAACCAACAGTGGGATAAGGAGATTGAGAGATGATAATAAACCAACAGGTTAAGCGCGAGGTTGGTGATGCAAAGTCAGAGGCATCGACTAATAGCTTTGATTCAGGTGAAGAGTCTAATAATGAGTCCGACCTGCATTACGATCCATCTAGGGATCATTAGGTGGTTCTAGGGGTTGGTGTTACTAGTTTTCATTTTTAGCTCTGTTTTTTTATAGCATGGTCAGTTTCGATAAATATATTTTGTGTAGGATATGACATGGTATACAGTTAGTCCGGTCCTCTCCTACCGTGATGACATAGTCCCTATCTCTTTTTCGTCATGTGATGGACCTAGTGTCTTGGGGATGGTTAGTGTTTGCGGTTGAGGTAGGAGTCAAAACTGACTTTGCCTAGTCAATTAAATGTGATATGTTTTACTGATAATGTATATAAACAGGCAGTTATGTATATAAATATGCAATTATGAAATGATATAATGAAGGTTTGAGTTTGTTTTCAATAATCTTTGAGTTACATTAAATGTAATTGTCGGGCATGCTTATCTTATATGTATGAGTATTCTAGTGATTGAATTATGTCGTTTAATGTATGATCAGAATGTCCGAATTAGTGCATAACAATGCAGAGGTTCATATAGAGGAAATATCGGATCATGGCCAGGGATCGAGTGATTAAGCCTCCTATCATGCGCCACTAAATTTTGGCCAAATGCCAACGATTCTGTCTGGGTTAGTTAACAATATTGGGACCCAAACTACTGGCCAACCTTAGCAGCTAAATTGATGAAGCGGATTCCCCAAGTACCTATTAAAACCCCTCCTAAAGAGGATAAATTAGCAGATCGGGTAGCATGACGTAACACTACAGTTTCTGATGAAACTTATGATCCAGTAGTATTGCAGGAGTGGAGAAAATCTTTACAATGGTAGAAGTGCCAGAAGACAAGAAAGTAAACATTGGGACGAATTATTTGATCGGGGAAGCTAACATTTGGTGGAATACTATTAAGCATAAGCTTCTGAGGCCTGAATTCATCTGGAATAAATTCCTGAGTGAATTGAGGGCAAAATTCTACCCAGTTGGGGTCTAAAGGCAAAAGGAGAAAGAGTTTATGGAGCTGAAGATGAGTGGCACCATGACTATGATGCAGTACGCCAGTAAGTCCATAGAATTATCTAGGTTTGTTCTTGAGTTTGTATCATATGAAAGGTTCAAGATGAGAAGGTTTGAAGAGAGTTTGGCCTTCTACATTCAGAATCAGTTAGTTGGGTAACCAATTTTGACTTATCAAGAACTATATGAGTGAGCGGCTGAAGTGAAGCGAGTAAAGACAGAGTTGAGAGCACTAAATCCCATCAATCAAAAAAGAAAGGGGTTTCAGCAAGGAACTCCAAGTGAGAGTGTGAATCAGAAGAAACATTCTCCTGCTCCCCGTAACAGCCATCCTGTAGGCTCGACAGAGCCCTGTGTGAAATGCGGCAGAACAAATTACACCACCCCTGAATGCAGAGTAGGAACTAATAAGAGCATGTGGTGTGGAAGCCCTGAACACCTGATTGTTGTATGCCTCTGAAGGATCAAGGCTATAGACAAAGGTGTACCAAAACCTTTGGCCCCACCTCGCTAAGGGGCCCTGCCACCAAGGCTTGCAGCAGTAGGACGGGCATATATAATGAGCAAGAAGAAAGCTGCCACCTCTGGTACAGTAGTCACTGGAACTCTTTTTTAAAGTTAAAGTCATTTTGTGTATTATTTGATTCGGGTGCTACTCATTCATTTATATCTACCGATCTGCCATGCAATTGAACCTGGAAGATAGAAGGACGGAAACCAATGATGGGATCAAGCTACCCAAAGATTGTGTGATTGAATGCCCTATCTCCTATAAACTTGTTCCCATTACCATTGGTGGAACCACCTTTGCTGTAGATTTGATTCAATTTAATTTGTTTGATTTTGACATCATTTTGGGAATAAATTGGTTGCATACCTATGGAGCTAAAGGAAGTATTCTTCTATGGGCAGAGAAAGGAAAAATCGTATCCCCTGATTTCTAGTATGAAAGCAACTAAGCTATTATGTCAAGGGTGTATCGGACATTGGTGTTATGCTATTGACACCCAAGCAAAAGAAGAGAAAGCTAGAAATATTCCTATAGTTTGTGAATTTAAGGATGTTTTCCCTAAAGAGTTACCAAGATTACCCCCACAGAGGGAAATTAATTATGGAATTGAATTAATCCCTGATGCCCAACCTATTTCAAAAGCCCCATATCGTATGACCCCAACTGAGCTTAAGGACCTAAAGCTTCAATTAGATGAGCTATTGTAGAAGGGCTTTATTAGACCAAGTGTGTCACCATAGGGTGCCCCAATGTTGTTCGTAAAGAAAAAGGATGGAACTTTTAAGGCTGTGCATTGACTATAGGGAGTTAAGCACGATCACCATCAAAAATAAATATCCTTTACCATGAATCAATGACTTGTTTGATCAATTGCAATAGCAGGAGTCTTCTCTAAGATTGATTTAAGGTCAGGGTACCACCAACTTAGGATTAAACCTAAAGACATCCCCAAGACTACTTTTAGAACTAGATATGGTCACTATGAGTTTACAGTGATGCCATTTGATCTCACCAATGCTCCCGCAGCCTTCATGGATCTTATGAATAGAGTCTTTAGACCATACCCAGATAAATTCATGGTAGTGTTCATAGATGACATTCTTATCTATTCTAAGGACAGAGAGGAACATACTGATGATTTGAGAATGGTGTTACAAACACTGAGGGAGCATCAACTTTATGATAAATTAAAGAAGTGCGAGTTTTGGTTGGAAGAAGTGATGTTCTTAGGATATGTAGTTACAAAAGAAGGAATCAAAGTTGAACCCCAGAAGGTGAAGGCAATCATGAAATGATCAAGGCCTACTAACATCACTAAAATTAGAAGGTTTCTGGGTTTAGCAGGTTATTATCGAAGGCTCATCAAGGACTTTTCAAAAATAGCTTCACCCCTGACCAATCTGCTAAAGAAAGCGAACAAGTTTGAGTGGACTGAAAAATGTGAGAAAGCTTTTCAAGAGCTAAAGCAGCGATTAACTACCGCTCCAATCCTAATGCTACCAATGAAAGGTGAGGAGTATACCATTTATAGTGATGCTTCAAAGAACGGATTAGGGTATGTTCTGATGCAGGAAGATAAGGTAGTAGCTTATGCCTCTCGACAGCTTAAGCGCTATGAGAAAAACTGTCCTACCTATGACTTGGAGTTCGTAGCCGTGGTCTTTGCGCTCAAAATTTTGAAACACTACTTATATAGAGTACCACGCACAATTTATATTGACCATCAAAGTTTGAAGTATATCTTCACCCAGAAGTAGCTCAACTTGAGGCAAAGGTATTGGCTTGAGCTGCTTAAGGATTATGATTTGCAAATTCAATATCATAGAGGAAAAGCAATGTTGTAGCAGATGCCTTGAGTAGGAAAGCACAACATAGCTCAAATGCTATGGTGATTACTCAGTTGAGTCTCTTGAAAGAACTTGAGGACTTCGAAATTTAACTAGTGTCCCATAGGTAAGGACATGTTCAATTATCAGCACTTACGTTACAACCTTCTATAGTGGAGGAGGTTCGAGTGAACCAAGAAAGTGATCCTGAACTCCGAAGAATAAAGCAAAATTTAGAGAAAGAAAAGTCTCTCGGGTTCATAGTACATTAAGATGGGACCTTGCGATTCCAGAATCACCTATGTGTGCCCCGAAATGAGAAATTAAGGAAATAGATCTTAGACAAGGCTCACAATACTCGCTACTCGGTGCATCGAGGAGGCACCAAGATATACAGAGATTTAAGACAATACTTATGGTAGAATAACATAAAAAAGGAGGTTGCAGAATACGTAGACAAGCCTCTGACCTGCTAGAAAGTTAAAGTAGAGTACCAGCATCCCATGGGTGAATTGCGACCCCTAGAAATTCCCATTTGCAAGTGAGATTCGATCTCAATGGACTTTGTTATGGGTTTACCCCTTTTTGCCTCAAAGAAGAATGCTATCTGGGTTATAGTCGATCGGCTCACTAAGTCGGCCCATTTTCTGCCAATCAAAGATACCTGGGGAGTAGAAAAACTAGTCTAGTTGTATGTTAAAGAGATGGTCCGACATCACGAAATCCCCTTAGATATAGTATCAGATAGAAATCAAAGATTCCAAGCCCGTTTTTGGCAAGCACTTCAAAAGGCCATTGGGACCAAATTAAATTTTAATAGCTCTTATTAGCTTGAGACAGATGGGCAAATTGAAAGAGTGAATCAAATTCTAGAGGACATGTTAAGATCTTGTGTATTAGAGTTCCAAGGGAAATGGGAAGATGATTTAACTTTGGTGGAATTTTCTTATAACAATAGCTATCAATCCACCATCAGAATGGCCCCATTTGAGGCTCTATATGGGAGAAAATATAGAACCCCACTGTGCTAGAGTGATTTGGATCAGGCATTGATTATAGGCCCTGAAATGACCCAGGAAACCGTGGAAACAATAAGAAGGATTCGAGAGCATATTAAGGTTGCCCAAAGTCGATAAAAGAGTTATGCGGACAGGAGAAGGAGGCCCTTGGAGTTTCAAGTTGGCGATAAAAGTTTTTCTGAAGGTATCGCCAACTAAGGGTATCAAGAGGTACGGGGTACGAGGTAAATGACATCCAAGATATACTGGACCATATGAAATCATTGAAAGGCTTAATCTTGTAGCTTATCGTTTGGATCTACCGGTAGAACTAGAACACGTGCATAACGTGTATCACATCTCCCAGCTTAGAAAATATACCCCAGATCCAAACCACATCACTGTATCTGAACCTATTAAAATCACTGCAGATTTAGTATATGAAGAGCAACCAATCCAAATACTAAATCGCAGGATTAAGCAGTTGCTATAGTCAAATCATACCTTCTAAGAAGCTACTTGGGAAACTAAAGAGGAAATAAAAGTCTAATATCCATAATTTTTTGAGGTAATCTTGTATTACATGGTAAAGTCATAAGTTTCAAGGGCGAACCTCTTTAAGGGGGATGGCTGTAAGAGCCTAACCCTAAATTATTTAATTATGTTTATTTATTCAATTACCTCATGTTCATGATTTTTTTTCCTCATATTTATTTATCACATTTATTCACCCCGGTGGAAAATTTTTATTTGAGCCCTCACTTGGTAATTTGAATTTTATTTATTTATTTAATTGATTAACGAAAACTTTGGACGAATGGATCATAGGTCCTAACAAGCTTAATCTAAGTAATTTATTTTGTTTTCCGTAACATTACAAGGATTTAATTTTGAGTTTTGTAAAAATGTTATCATTAGAAAGCGTTTTATTACCGAACTCAACTTATTTCAGCCATTTTGAAGCCCAATAAGTTTTCTTATTAATCTAACTAATTACCATAATTAAACTTAACCATGGTTAGCTCCAAAAAGTTACTTTTCTAGTTAAAAACTTAGCTAAGTTGTAGATTAGTTAAAAAATCACTACTCAATCCACAAACTCCATTTTCTCTCTCCTCTTTCTCTCCCCCACGGCAGCAGCAACAGCCCACTGTTTGAGTGTTTTCTGGCCATCTCCAGTGATCTCCAATCCCTCTGACGTCCTTCTACCCCTAGCCACCATCCTCCATCATCAAAATCACTAAACATCACCTCCATCTCCACTTATCTTCAAGCAAAGTGAGTAATCTTGAAACTTGATCTTGTTGGTTTTGCATTTTGTTTTGGTTTTGATTCTTGTTTTGATGTTTGTGATCTTTGATCATGTTGTTTTGATAAGAAATAAGAGTGATTTTGGTGTTGATCATGGTGGAGTTGAGGTTGGATCATTCTAGGGCTAGGGTTAATCCTTAATCATGCAAGCTTGATGTTAAAGTGTTGGATTTGGATTGTTTTATTTTTAATTTGATCATCTTCTAATCTATTGGTGTTTATGATGATGTTTTTGGTGATTTCAAAGGAGTTGGAGTGAGTTCAAGTTGGCCATAAACTAGGGTTTTGGCAAATAACGTATGGTTTGGATTAAACTAGCTTTAAGCTTGGTTTATGTGTGTATTTGATTGAAAAGTGATCTTTATTGGATATGATTATGAAGTGAATTTGAGTACGGTGATTTTGTGTGATGTTTGGATGGATCAAAGCTTGTTCACATGCTTTTAAGGAATGGTTTAAGTTGAGGATTTGTGTAAAAAGAGAGGGAAAAGCTAAAACAGTGAAGGTTGAAAATTTCAGAAAAACAGGACAGAATTCACGATTAAACTACTAATGATTGCCCCATTGGAAAATTATGGTTTTTGGTGGGTAGATAGCTCAGTGTGTTAGCTTCCAAATGCCTTCTGAATTTCCCTAATCCGAGCTCTGTGGAAAAGGTTATGGTCGCCTTACCAAAACTGTGCAAAATGGACCAAGACTGACATGTTTGTGTTCTAGTCTCATTTTGGGAATTCTATTGTGGGAATCAAGCTTGGTGTTCTAAATGAAAGATTTTTGGGACTTCCTAAGCTTAGCATATTAGGGTTTTTGATTTTCAATCAAAGGTTGGATGACTAAGTTTCAAGTCATTTTTTCTAAGCCCTTGCTATACACTTACTTTTCTTTTACTAACTTATTAGCTATGCAGTAAATATTTTTGCTCACCGTATGTTCCTACAACAATAATTTTGTATAGAATTAGATCCTAATCTATCATTCCTTCCCCTTTTATGCATAATATTACTCAGTGAGCTGACATTTAAAAGTACCAGGTACTTTCATTGTCTATATCTTTAGAAATTAGTACGTATTTATCAAAATTATAATGTGTACAACCTTTAAAAAAAGATCCATTGCACAGTTCCTGTTGCTCGTTTTTGTGCTTGAATGCTTGGTTTAAAAGAGGTTTGGTTATTTAGGGACCTAGAAATGAGTTTAAGTGGCTAGAATGAAGTTTATAGGTAATAATCCGTCCTTGGGGACTATGATTGCCTAATACAATAGTAATACATAAGCACATGACATATGGCTATTAATAGTATTATTGCCTACAATAGTTTTGGTTTTAAGGAGTCAGGGATACCCACTGAGCGCATGGTTGCTCATCCCATTACTCTTTCCCCTTTTTCCCCAGGTTTACATTATGACAAGTAGAAGTCAAGTCACTTATGCCAAGATGGAGTTTATCCTTGCTCGCAGGGTGTCATGTGTGCCCATTTGAAGGGGTCCTACATGTGTTAATGAAGTCATGTAACGTAGTCCTAGAATTGTAAATGTTTGTAAACTACGTACTGTAGTTCATGCAATGCATGATATTTATGAGTCGCTCTGTATGGTCATGTGAGTTAACCATCTTATTAGTCAATTGTTCTTTTTAATTGAAGTTGTCTATATTTTGGGATTCAAACTCCCAGTACTCCGGTTGTGTGAACCATTGAGTTATATCTTTTATTTCTTCTTTATTAATGAACTATATTGTTTGATGTACTCCAAGCCAGTTCCGCATTGAGTTATAAACTCCGACATGTAGCCGTTGAGCTTATTTTAGAATTTTTTATGCTTCCGTTGCTTGTAGGGGTTTATTGTAAGGCTTTTAACTTGGAAAACGGTCAGTTTATAGGGAAACTCTATCCGTTTCACCCCAGAAATTAGGTATGATTTGAGAAAATATAACGCTCTTATCCCTAGGGGCTGCGGGTGTTACAAGATGACATCAGAGCACAGTCCTGCGATCATAGGTCGTGACCTGAGTCTTGTATCTCATATAGTTGCCTAGGAATGCATTCATGATGATTTGATAAATGCCTGTCTTGTATGCAAACGTAAGTTTTATGTGAACGTTGGTGCGTTTAGTTAGCTGTATGCGGCCTGAGTGAGCTGATTGATTGGATGAATGAACCATTTACTAAGGTTTGGGCTAAGTGACTCGTACTCTCATAGACAAGGTAAATCTAAGCTCAATCAAAGGTTATTTGCTTATACGCCTTGAAGATTTGAATTAAAAGTTTTAAGTGCATGTGGTTTAAACTCAAACAACTGAGAATGTTTTAACTCCAAGCTCATTCTTACCCCTTAAGTATGATTTGCTCCTCGGGCCTGATAATAGAGTGAGCAGATGCACTCAATGGTTGGTAGGAATGAGCTAGAAGCAATAAAACCATCTTCCTTTTAAAACATAGAGGCTTCAAAAGTTAAGACCCTTCCTAAATAGTGCGTTAAGGTTTTTCTTTCGCATTAAAGACCTTTCTAATTATCTGATTAGGCCCTACTATCGCATCTGAAGACTTACATTTGTTTTACATTGATGTTTCGAATACCTACATACTAATATGCATTCGCTACTTGATGTGTTCATGACAAGTTGTTAGTAAGTGATTAAAGGTTGTTTTCTTGACTAAAGGCTCTTTTAGGCAATACCTTTTTTATGTGACTTCTCAATTACTAAAGGAATATATGAAGACTTCGTATGTGCTTGTGTCAATATGGGCGATTGTGGTAGAGTCTAGTTATTTGTTGACTAAATGTTATTCCTAGCCTTCATATATGTGCCATTAATGCTTAAATGAGGTCCTAACCCGAATTGTCATTTACGTGAGGAGTCTTCCTTATTTCTCATCACGTAACCACTATTACTGATGAGTTGGCTAAGCATTATACTCATCGGGGCATGAAACACTATTCTTTTCATAAGAATGATAGTGTCCTGGCTATATCAACCCCAACACATGTAGAATAGAGATAAAAGGAAGAACATAACAGACTTTTGGAATTGTTGTACCAGATGTATCACCTGATCACCTTTTAAGGAGACGATCGATACCTTTCCAACACTTTGTAAGCTTTAGCAAGCGTGGAAACCAAGAGTTTTTGAAGGAGATTGAATTGCCCGCTGTACCACGAGTTCCTAAGACTCCCGCATCAACATTACGAGAAACAAGTGTCACAACACCTCAATGTGTATCTGTAAGACCAATAATGATGTTGTTCTTACCCCCTGTTAGTTGATTGATGGCCAACTCTAAACAGTTTGGACAAACCTTAAGGCATAACCTTGATCTTAGGTTTTAAATAAGAGTTGCACTCTCGTATACTTGTCTAGATGCCCTCCTGTGAGACACTGCCGTGAGTCCATGTGTTTTAAAGCGTAAGTGTAACGTTATGCAAGGCGTAAAGGACATGGAGGCCCGTATAATTGCTTAGGATTATTATGCATAGTTATGCAAGTGTCTTGTGAATGATTAGCTTAGTAAAGGCATATCTTAGTATTTCCTTGACTTAAGTTTATTTGATATGTGACTTGGTTATCCAAATGATTTAAGTTTTATGATTCATGCCATAACATCATCTCTAACTCATTATTTGCACTCTATGAATTCCATGATTCCATGTTATCGCTAAACATGCTTGAAGCATGGTGAGGTGACCCTTGAAACTTGCATGCATATATTCTTACCCTTATGAGTTTGATCAAGGTAGCACAGCGGAGGCGTGTAGGCCCATAAATTACAGGCACTAGGATTCATCCAGGAGCATAACCATTCATTTGTATGAATGTATCACTTAACAGACGGTCAGTCCTAAATGGGGACTTTAAGGAAAGCCTCCCCACCATCAAAACTATCGAATTATATTCTTACCTTAGCATTTCCTTCTTAAAGTTGTCCCTATCGACATGTTATGCTAGTAACGTCAGTAGTAGAATGAAGCACATACAGTTGACTTTGGGAATCGACTAAATAAAACGAAAATGATTTTTAAAACTCGGGTTAGCATCGATTCAATAATTTATAAATAAGTAACGTCAGTAATAACATTAATCTTATAGTCGTTTTTTTTAATGAAATTAATTGTTAAAAACACACATAGTTAACTTAATACCCTTGCTGAAATATAATTCAAACGCAGATTCCTAAATTTAGCAACTGAAATAGTTAGTCAGTAATAAAATGAAAGTGTGGCCCTTACACTTAGGTTGTGAATTACCACAATCGTGTGGATTGCGAGGCCATGTGTGGCTTAAGGGGCAGATTCTGCCAAGTTGTGATATGAAGTGTATGAATGTGCTATGTGCAAACTCCTCTCCCCTCAATGTGTTACACGACCAATTCCTGAAACTTAAGACGTCTTTAAAAAGAATGGTCATTTAGAAAGCTCATTTTTGTGATTTCGATTGTTTTTAAGTGCCTACCAATTGCCTGTTAGTTGATTAAGATGTTTGTGGCCTAAAAGAGGTCCTAAATCGTCGAACTACTCAGTTAGTGACTCGACTAAATAGTTGATAGGTTTAGGAAGTTTAAAAGTGAACTAAAAGTGAATTTGAAAATGTTCAAGGCATTGGTTTGTTTATAACTTCTCCTTGTGTTTAAAAGAATTTAAACGACCTGAAAAATAGCACCTTAAGGTGCTAGTCATAAAGTTTAGCTAATTATATACTAGTTGCTTGCTTAGGTCTCTATTGAGTTTCAAGTTATGAGCATATAAAACCATTATGTTTTAAGAAGCGTTCACGTTGAAAGTTTGCGAAGAAAACTTGTTTACGTTATAAACGAGCCAAGTGCCTTAAGTTTTCAAATAATAACAAGTTTGGAATGTTTTAACCATTCAGCTCATTTTTACCCCCTCCTTTGAGTTTTAAAAGGGATTGAAATGAGTTATAAAATGACCACTGAGGGTTTCATTACGAACCTAGTTTGAGTTAAACGCTAACTAAGTACTTTAAGTTCCAAATGGGTTTCGTTTTACGAATTAACAAACGTATTACGTTATTAAGAAATTTTTAAGTTAAAAACAAGATCGTTTTACCATTTAGCAAATTCATTACGTTTATAAGAAGTATTTAAGTTAGAAACTAAATCGTTTTATGACTTAGTAAACGTATTACGCTTATGAGAAGTTTGTAAGTTAGAAACAAACTCTTTTTACGAACTAACAAATGTATTACGTTTATACGAAACGTTTAAGTTGAAAAGGAAAGTCATTTTACAATTTAGCGAACGTATTATGTTTATACGAAGTGTTTAAGTTAGAAACAGAGTCGTTTTACGATTTAGCAAACTTATTGCGTTTATACGAAGCTTTTAAGTTAGAAACGAAGTCGTTTTACGATTTAGCAAACTTATTACGTTTATACGAAACTTTTAAGTTAAAAACAAAGTCGTGTTACGAGTTAATAAATGTATTACGTTTATAAGAAATTTTTATGTTAAAAGTAAAGTCGTTTTACGAGTTAGTAAACGTATTACGTTTATAAGAAACTTTTAAGTTAAAAGTGAAGTCGTTTTACGAGTTAGTAAACTTACCACATTTATAAGAAACTTTTAAGTTAAAAGTGAAGTCTTTTTACGAGTTAGTAAACATATTACGTTTATAAGAAGTGTTTAAATTAAAAACGAAGTGAACTATAAGCATTTAAAAAGGTTATGATCATTTTGTAAAAAGGTAAGTTTTCAGTGTACTAAGCAACCGAAGAAGAGAAATGAAATACGTTTTAAAAGGCTAAGAAAGTGCTAGACAATTAGCCACGGTTAGCAACTGGACTCAAGACATGAATTATCTTGGTGTGAGCTGTTCCTGGAAACTGGGCGCCAAGAAGGCGTGAGCGTTTCCCCCTAAAGAAAAGTTAGGAATTGGACTCAAGATATGAAATTATCTTGGTGTGAGCTGTTCCTGGGAACTGCATTCAAGATATGAATTATCTTGGTGTGAGCTGCTCCCCAGATAAGTTGTGATGTGTGACGCATAAGAAAACCTTGGGGGGGACTGAACTCAGGATATGATTATCATGGTGTGAGCTGTTGCCCCACAGAGAACAGTATCGAGATTAGAGTTGCTCTGCTAAGATGCGTTTTGGCCAAAAGTTAAGTACGCATACCTCGGAAATAACGTAGATTAAGAGTGACAATCTCACTTAAGGGCAGTGTTGACCTCCGCTGGCCAGCACAATAAGATGTTTTCATGTTGTAAGTAAGTTCCTAATAAAAAGGAGATTTGGCTTTTTTCATTCTCAGCAGTTTAGAAAAGAAAAGAAATTCTTTTAAAGGAATACGAGCCTCAAGAGGCCAAGTAAAGTGTTTTTAAGAAAGAAGAAAGCTTTCAAATGTACGTAACCTGCATATATTTTATGAATGTGTTCTAAATATAGTTTAAATGAAATTTCAAATGAAGTATAGTTACATCCTAGTAATGCATCATACATTCAAGCTTTTCAATGTGCATATTCGATGAAAGAATGTTTTTTTCCAAGTCTTTTCTACCAATTTAGATGTTTTGAGTACTTTCCGGAAGAATTATAAGCCTTAAAGAAGTTGGTGTGAATCATAAACCAATCTTGGAATATGTGAAGAGTCACTACGTTTTCAAAAGTATGTCTGAAAGCTTCAAAACTCAATCCTTGTTACTTGTTTGATTATGTGCCTAACTATTTGTTAGTAGGGAAGCTTGGCCATCTAGGGTAGTTCAGGGGTTAGAATGAAGTTTTAAAGGTGGTGATCTTTCCTTAGGGAGTTTGATTGCCTAATATGATAATAAAGTATGAATGTGTGATATGTGGCTATTATTAGTACTATTGCCTGCAACTATTTTGGGTTTTAAGCAGTAGGGAAATTCTCACTAAGCGTGTGGTTGCTCATCCCTCTATTATTCTCCTCCTTTCTAGGTTCAATTTAAGCGGGTATAAGAGAACGTTTGAAGTTATTTGTTGCCGACCCTTCAAAAGCCTCTGTCAACCTTGCAAAGTGTCTGATGCCTGCCACATTGTAAATTTTTAAGTTCATTGTTGCATGTGAAAGCATGGGGCCGGCTCTGTGCCAGTTTATGAACTATTCCGACCCTTGTTCTAGTTGTTTGATCGTTAGTGATCTGGGTGAGTGGCCTGACGGCACGGACTTAGGTTATTTAAGCATATATTACACCTATTTACTAGTTTACAGGCACTCATAGCCGAGCTACGACCCTAAAATGTTTCTAAAATAGGGGAAACTTTAGCAATTTTATTTTAGAATAACTATTTAAATCCGAATCCAAACCCTCGATATTCAAGAGCCTAAAGGATTTCCCTCCAGGAAGTCCTGGAGGTGTGACTCTCCTTAGGATGGGGGTGTTACAAACATATATATATATATCTATATATATATCCATATATATATATATAT
>NCQV01061752.1:17113-44120 GCA_002740545.1 Lophocereus schottii
GTGAACAACAGTTGTTTATAAACACTAATTTTGATTAAAGTGATGGTTCTTACCTCTATGTATTAATCCCATTTTCTTTCTAAAAGAACTCCAACTGACAACTCTAACTAAACTCTGGGGTGCTATGTGTTTATAACTCCTCGATATTAATTATTTATGTGTGAACTGAATGCTCCACTATTTTCTTTACCTGAAATTAGGTCGCTATTGAATCTAGTATGCCTGCTAAGTGATGTTAAGCAAGTGTATCAAGTAGTTGTTGCTCCTAAGTTACAAGAGGCATAGTTTAGGCAAGTGTAGAACTCTCGTGCATGGAATAGAAAGAGGCTAGGCATACCTTTTTGAACCTTGAAAGTTATTGAGGTAATACTGAAGATGGGAGATCTTATGTGATTATTATGTGATATTAAATGTCAAAACATGTGTGACTACTACTTAAATGTATTATATGCAGTGGTTTTGTTTTCTTGTGGCTGAGGATCATTCACTGAACATGTGGTAACTCATTCCCTCTCAATTTTCCCTTTTTCCTAGGTCTTTGATGTGACATGTAGAAGTTTATTCACGTAAGCTGAGTTGGAGTCTCCCCGCTGCTTAAAAAAATGTGTTATGTGTACAAATATACGTAGACATTTGAGTTTAATGATGTAATACGATGTATTCCTAGATTTTTAAATATATGTAAGTAAGGTACATTGGTTCTTGTATTGTATATTAAATAACAGTTACTCTAAATGGCCATGTGGGCGAACCATCTGAATAGTAGAACGTTTGTTTTAGTTAAAGTTACTTATTTTCGGGAAGAAAACCCTAGTGCTCTGAATGTGTGATCCATTAAGTTGTATCATTTATTTCTTTGTTTTACTGAACTTAATACGTGGTGTGCTCTAGGCATGTAGCCTGTAGAGTTGTGGTCGTAGGCATGTGACCCTTGAGCTTGTTTTGGTATTCTCTTATGATTTTATTTATTACAGGGACCTAATGTAAGGCTTTAAGCGTGGATATGCTCAATTTGTAGGCAGATCTATGTTTGTTTCATCCTAGGATTTAAGAAGTCACTAATATTTCTAGCCCTAGGGGGTAGGAGTGTTGCAAATAGGGGGCAAACTGTCCGAATAGCAGGTCGTTTTTTTAGTTGAAGTTAGGTATTTTTAGGATGTAAATCCTAGTGCTCTGGGTGTGTAATCCATTGAGATGAATCTTTTATTTCCCTTCTTTATTATTGAACTGTATTATTTGGTGTACTCCGGGCATGTGGCTCATAGAGTTGTGGTCTCCGATGTGTAACCATCAAGCTTATGAATATATCATCTATGTTTTATCACATAGGGATGTAATGTAAGACTTTAAGCCTAGAAAACGGTATGTTTTTCGACAGACCTGTCCATTTTGCCCCAAGATTTAAGGAAAACGTTAACGTCCCTAACCCTAGGGGATAGGGGTGTTGCATATGAAGTGGGTCTATTCCCCAGGCATTAGGGTTCTCGCAAACCGGGTCTGTTCCCTAACCATAGCCACTCAATAACCACTTATCTTAGCCACTTTTAATTAAACCAAATCATTTTGGCTATTAAACCCTTGTCACAAGCAATAAAAACTTTTCATGCGTTCAAGTAAATCATAAGCCTTTTTATTTCCACAATTCGCTTGCAAAACCATACTTATGCTTGTTGCGCCAAATTAATTTCCACAACCGTATTATCAGTTTATAGTCCTTTACCTTCAAAAGGGAAAGTCACTCAAGTTCATTTCATGTTTACTAACTCAAGGTCTTATCTTTAAATAATGTCTTAATATAAATAAATCGTAACTTAGTTTAACAACTAAATATTTTTAGTCGTTTCTAAATTCATTTCAATCCTTTATATGTAAAAGAGGAGGTTTAAACAAGCTCATGTTCTTAGAGTATCACATTGCTCAATTCGAGTTCTCGTTTCAAATGATTTAATCCGTTGAACCATTCAGCTGAAACATTCAACTGAATCATACTTCAGTTTAAAAAGTGTCCATGCTACAAATAATATTAACAACTAAAATAGGAAGTGGATCAATGGTAAATGGGAGTTACCAAAGGCACTCTGGGCTTGTTGTGAAGAACCTTTCTACGCTATTTTAGTTCTAAACAATTAACACGTAATGGTTTCGTCACATTCAAGGTTTAATAGGCATAATTAACATAACTATTTTTAGTTTTAGTAATTCAGTAGAATTAGCCTAGCACTGAAATAGCATCACTTCCCATCTTTAGTTCAATGCTCAGAGGACTTGACCATGACTAACCCATAAACCTTGTACCTTAGCAATGATAGCCACAATTTACTCTTACTTAATATCAACAAATTAAGCATAAAGGGCCCCAATAGCGAGTTGAATCTTGCTAAGATCTAGGCATTGAGGATAGCAGGTCATTTGGTTCTCAGATAAACACTTAACATCAAAAAGTTTAGTTAGAGTTGCCAACTGGAGTTCTTTTAGTAAGAAAATGGAATTTAATGCATAAATAGGCAAGAACCTTCACTTAAACCAAATTAAGCACTTACAAAAAAAAAAAAACAATTTCTTCCTAGGAAAGTCATTTGGAATTCAACAAAGTCTTTTTGAAGAGTGTATGCACTTTTTCGAACATTTACATTAGCATAATAATTAAAGTGGAGTTTTCAGCTTATGACAAGCAATGAAATCACTTTCAGAGCATCGGATTCACTTGTCAGTGCTCTTTTCTCAAGTGAGTCTTATAACTCATAACTCATGGTGTCCTTAGGGTCTTTCGTGGTCACTAGATTTTACCCTCATCAGGGTCTACTAGTATTTCCACTTCTGGGTCTACTTCCAATGAATTAAGATTCCCACACACCGAGTCTATTCCCTAAACTGTGTCCAAACAATTAGCACTATTCTTCTAACCTTAAAGATTTCACATGCATCTCACTTTTAACAAATTTAGCATCAAAATTCCCATTACATCATAGCAATGACATTTCCATTTTTAAGAAGGCTAAAATGTCTTAACAATGGCAAACATTGATTTATGAAAGCATAACAAAAGTTCAGCCTAACAAAGAAATTTGCAAAATAGTTATTAACCAAGTAAGCTTCCTATTTCACATAAAAAGGTTGCTAAAACTCATTTCAGAAGCATCAATTTACAACATACTCATCATTAGATCTACTTAAAGAACTCAGCAATTTAGTTCTATAAATTAACCCCAAGCTTTCAGGTTTGTTAAATTTATTCAAAATTTATAAGAAATGAAACCTTTAAATCATGCTTAGAGCCTTTACATTATACTTTATAAATTCAATAGGGTAATGATTTAACATCTGGATGATGACTCAACCAACTGAACGATTTAGCTGAACAGTTTAGTTAAACTGTGAAGCGAACCTATTCATTGTTCCAGGCCAGCGTATGACAACAAATCAATGTCCTCGACATGACAACAGGACAATGTATGGTCTAGCTGGAGCAAGGCGGGACAAGAGCAAGCTGTTGCTCGGTTCATCAACCCTGTTTAATAATGAACCATGTCACTAAACCGTTCAATAGATTTCCTGGTTCCCCCCCTAACTCCCAGGCAAAAATTGGGCAATCATGAACCAAAAATTAACATAAAAAACAATTCAATTAATCAATATGTTACACTCAGAACTTGGGCAATTAGCAAGTGATGAACACAGCATTAGCTTCATAGTAAAAGACTTTATGAATTCATTAATTTAACACACACACACCTGAACTCTCTCCTTATAGCACTGCCCACAACTGATCGTTAAAGTCATCTTAATTTCGACCCAATTAATTTGAATCAACCCATTAATCCTCCGTCTACTCATAAAGTCTCAACTCATCAAAATTTCAACTCAATAACTGAATCATATACTCATAGGTAAATCGGTAATTCTTTGCAAATTAGCTATTAAATCTAGGAATCAAGAACCATCCACCTTATTCCAACCTTAGGGGCCTAATTAATGGGCTAAATTGGCGATTCAAAATTGGCTTTGAGTTTGGTTTCCTTCCCCTACTACTGCTCTCGTATCCTCTATTCCCAGTTCTCCTACTACTTAGTTTATGCCTTCTCCTTCACACATTTGCTATTGCTATTGAACTCATCCTCCTCTTCCCTCTCTCACACTCACTTTCACTCTCTAGTTTGCTCTCTGGCTCTCGCTCTCTTTTTGGGTATATAGAAACGGTGGGGGTCAAAATGGAGAAAGAAGATGAGGGTGAGCTATTGAAGAAGGAAATGTCTGGTGTTGTGACTTGAAACTGGGAATGGAACGTTCGGCAGTTTAATCAAATTGCCCTTGTTCCCTTTTCTTTTTTTATCCATTAACTTAAGACATGGAATAGTCGTGGCCCAAACAAATAAGTTCACAATCCTTGTATCCGCTAGCCCAACTGATTCCACTAATCTCGCTCAATTTAACCGTCGACTAATTGATAATTTTGCGAAATGATGCAATACATCAAGAAAATAGAAAAACTGATTCACATAAATTAATAAACTTAATCAACACATAAAATTTAATCTACTATAGCTAATATAATAAAATTTGACTTATAAAATAGAAAATCAAATCAATTCGCTTCAACCCCAAAATGCATGATTATTACAATTCTAGACGAACTCGATGGCCATACACTTAAGAAGCGCTACTCTATAGACCATATGCCCAGAATTTACTTTATTGGTGTCAAAGATAACCATGTCTCCAAGCATTGTATTCTTATTATAAACTCACATCCAAGCATTATATTATTGTTATGATGCCTCACTCTAACAAACAATGATAGATCATATCATACTTGTTGGTCCTTTATATGGCGTCAAAGATAACTATGTCTCCAAGGAGATATAATCTTCTCTCATTATACTATCTCTCCAAAAAATACTAATGAGACTCGCTCTTTCAACTGACTCAAAACCAAAGTAAAAGCTGTTGTCTTCAATTTTCCTTTGATTTAACTTTCCCATTAAGATGTTACTATTAGAACCATCCAAATGCTTTCTTTACCCGCAGCAAGAGCATTGTATGTATTCTCATTGGTGAACATAAGCCAAGGTAAACCACATGCCTCTTTCTTCAATATTCTTATAGCATCATAAATTTTGATTGTATATGATCTCATATGTTTTGGTAGCTCTAGTTGATCTTGCGTAATTGTTCATTGAGATTTCAAAAGGTGATGATCAATAAGATCACAAAAAAAAAAGATTTAACTACCTTATTATGCCTGATGACAATCCACACACCATTTTCATCCATTAAAAATTGAACAACTGTGTTGCAAATAATTCTAGTTACTTTTTTGGTAAATGGCTTGTTGTCAGTATTTTCTTTATTTTACTTAGTTGCATTTCTATTAGTTGTTTCCTTTGAACAACAATATATTTTGTAGTTATACTATTTCAATTAGTTCTAATCTTTTGTGTGTCCTAACGAATGTTGAATCCCGCTTTTAGAGCATAAGCGATGTATAAATTGTATGCTTCTTGCTCAAAACTAACGTATGCCTAATCAATTCAAATTCATGATTCTCAATATATAATTATTCATTGGCTTCTTGATGTTGATGACCTACAATATAGGTTATGTTAATAATGTGAGTAATTATTATACTCATTAACTTACAGTTATTTTGTTTAATAAGACCAATACAAGACTATTATTAGTTGATAATATGTGTTTGTTATTTTGACGAACCTTTTTTGAAAAATTCGCATATTGGTCCATGAACTATGATGTAATAATATCAGAGACCTAGTTTTTCCAAGTTTAAGAAATGGGAATATTGAACAATCAAAAAGTTCGCAATTTGGTGACAATTTTGAAATTTCCCTGGCCAAAGTTGTGAAATGACAAAAAGCCTAGCCTGGATAATCGTAAAAAGCAGGAATTGACCACTAATTCAATAATTACATTAAAAACATTGTGTACCCCAAGTGCTATACTGCTCTCATTCTGTCTCTATCTCATTCACTGTCTCTCTCTAGGTGCTCTATCTTCCCCTCTCCATCTCAAACATTGTACCTCACTAAACCCTAAACTTGTTTTTGCATGCATTGGATGAACATCAATTGTAGTTGTGGCCCCTTTTTTGTGTGTGAATACAGCTTGAATGAAGCATAATGAAGTTGCAATTATGAATCCAATTGAATTAGGGGTCATATTCAGGGAAAGATGGACAAAAAGGACAAGGGGAAGCAAGTAAAGGCGAACATTTCTTAATCTGAGTCTGAATTTAAAAATTATAGGTTAGGGTTTGGACAATGATTGGTTAATGCTTAATTGAACAAAATAATCACGGGCTAGTTGTTGCTTAGTTGGAAATTATATTAAACTATATAAAAAATATGGCAATAATGATGATTTTTTAATAGTGAAAGATTCCATTCTCGAATTTGCAAGTTTTAAGGTATGTCCACGAACACAATGCAGGAAATTTTTTTTAAAATAAATTCTAATGCTTATTTAGATTATTAGAACTATAATGCTTAGATTTGGATTGTTTAAAGTTGGTAGATTTCTATAATTTTGGTTATGTAGTAAGTTGTTGTTGTTGTTTGACTTGTGTTTCATGAAGATAATTTATATTAATTGTGAATTCAGTTAAGATAATTAGTAAGTTAACCTAGTTATCATTTTCTAAATGTAAGTTTCATGTATGTTGGGCGTAACAATGGTTAGAAGGATTTTATTAGTTTATTGCAAAAAAGAGAAGGTTAACTTTTGAGATATAGATTTGGATAGGTACAACATGATTGAGTAGTACAAAGATGCTAAATCTTCGTTTGAAAAACTTGGGATTGAACTCCCAAAATATATGCATTTTTGGTTTATTTCTCCAACTTTAAGGACTAGATACACCCTAAATTGTGATGATGCTAGGGTAACATTTGCTTATAAGTAGAAGAAAGAGGTATGTGGTATTCCAACTGTCATCTTAAAAGAGATATCTATCAATGTATTACTATACATTCCTAGAGATAGAATTACAAAATAAGGTAAACAATAATTTAGCAAGTGAAAGTCAACCCCCTAACCCCACTAGACCTACAGTCAAAGAGGAAGAGGGGGAGACTGAGGATGAATTGCTTGATGCCAATTGTAGTTCAATAGACTATGGCGAATTGACTCAGCCTATAATGAGTCAAGCTAATAAATGAGCTAATTAACATCTTAATTGTAAACCCAACTATTTAGTTAGTCTTGAAGACTACAATGAGAGATGAACTTCCTAAAGCTACTGGAAGTCTTCCTAAATCTTCTACAACGTCTCTTACAAATGAAAGATCTCCTAGATCAACAAATGCTCTAACTAAACAATCCAATGAAATATCCATTACCAATCCTCTGCTATATCTCCATCAATTAAATGGTTTCCTATGTTTACAAAATCTACTACTAAGTTATCCATTCCTATAGACATTGATAACCCATATCCCCTACCTCTATAGCCATTAATAACCACCCATCTTTTCTCGTATCTCCTTATGTCAACAAAAGATATCACACTAGATGTGATGCTAGAGCAACAACAAATCATCATAGCTAGTCAGCTAGACTCTCAGTTACGAAGATAAGGCCTTCCTCATACCTTCTAACTTCATAAGTAGGCTTGTGTGACTTTGATTTGGGTTTAGGAGGATTCGAGGCTTATCATTTGAGGACATTGAGTCAATCATCATAGATGAGAGAACATGATGGTGGTAATGATGATGTTCAAGGCTCTTTTACTAATGGTGGTGATGAATATGAAATGAAAGTGATCTACCTTTGAAGAGTGTAAGGACAATGAGCAGGAGGTTTTAGATGATAAGGATATATCTTTAATTGATGAGGATGTTGTGAATGCTAGTTGTGATGAATATGAGGACGATATGCTAGTTGATGTTGATGCAAATATGCCACAGCTATAGGTTGATACTCTCTACATAGATGATGATGGTGAAGTTATCAAAAATCATTTTGGTAGAACGTATAGGACAGCACAAATATGGAAAAAGAATATAGAGCACAAAATTAACTTTGCAGTTGGTGACATGTTTATCGATCAGAACCAATTGAGCCAAGTTATTAAAGAATGTGTAGTTTAAGAGGAAATTGCTTGAAAAACATGTAGAATGATAGATTTAGGCATATTATAGTCTGTTAGAATGAGAGTTACAGGTGGAAAATACAAGACTCAGGGCTACCAAATGAATTCACATGGCAAATCAAATCCATTATAAGTATTCACCACTATTCAAGATTATAACTCAACAAAACGACCCCATATTCGTGTATGGAACAATAGATGCTTCTAGATTACAAGGCAAACCAAGACATCAAACTACTAAGAATGCAAGAAATATTAATGGTGAGGTATGGGTTATGAGGTAAGACACACACTGTGAGGAGATACCTGAACTTACTAAAATTATGTTTTGAGGTAGCTACGAGGAGTCCTGTGTTATACTATTAGATCAAATTGAGGAAATCAAAATGAGAAATCCAGGATGAGTTTGTTCTTGCATTACACAATCTTCAAATGGTGAGGGTCTCTTCAAAAGAATCTTCATTTCATTCAAAGCAACTGTATCTGGTTTCTTAAGAGGTTGTAGACTGACCTTTCATTAGAATGGATGGTAGCTTTTGAATGGTCTATATAAATTGCATTGGGGTTGGATCATAATAATGTAGTTTAGTGAGAGAAAAAAATCATATTGGCTTTACTTCTTCAAGGCTTCATATAAAGAGATGTTTGAAAAATAAGTTTCCTTCACCTTCATTTCTGATAGACACAAGGTTAGTCACATTAGTTACACAACTTCTTATTTAATTAATTATCAATTAAACATATGTCAATTGCAACTGACAATATTATTTCACTTTATAGGTGCTACTTAAAGCTTTGTTTCAGGTTTTTCTTGAAAGTAGCAGGAGAATTTGTGTGCTTCACTCTTACAGAAACTTTACTAAGGATTACCGATGTATATAGTTTCATAGTGCATTCATAACTCACTTATATGCCTATGCTGACTTAAATCCATTCATCCAAATTTATAATTCATACATAGAAACTTTGCTAAGCAATGTTTTCTATAACTTTTTAGATGGGAAGCTTCATAGCCTATTGTTCAATACAACTAATGCACATAATGAATTTACACATAAAAAAGCAATGGAGAGAATCAAAAGTGAAAACCTAAATAATTGATACACTTACTTGATAGAAAAGCCAACTGACCTCTGGGCAAGGTATACTTTTGATACAAACCTTCAAACCCTTAATACTACAACAAATTTTGTTGAGAGTTTAATAGGGACATTGAGAAATATAAGCGAAATTTATGTTAATTATAGAAAAAAAGGTTGAGGTTTTGTGAAGATTTGATTGGAAGGGTTGCTCTTAGGGTGAAAGTCTTACTTGCCAAGCTCAAAATTAATAGCAATTATTGTAGGGTTACACTTGTAGGGGGTAGGGAAATACTCTGCACAGGATGGCCATACAAAATTCACAGTTAACCTAAATGTGGCCCATTGTGACTACGCATATTAGGATATTTCTAGGATTTTCTACAAACACGCAATTAGATGCATCCTTAAGTAGAGAAAGGACTTGTGGTCTTTTATGGATTAGCTTATACCATTGAGAAATACCACGTGCCATATAGTGTGGTGATCTTCCCAATTCAAGAATAGGCTTTTTGGCCTAACAGGAACCTATATTAACTGGGACCCTCACCAGTTGAGAACAAATGTCTTGGTAGGCCAGGGATAAGTAGAAGAATCAATATAATTAATGTTAAGAGTTTTTAAAGGACATCAACAATGAGGTGCAACAAATGTGGTTGATTTAGGCACAACATGAAAAGCCATAAGGACCAGCTAGGACCATTGGTCAATAATACTGAGAAGAAAAGAAGAACCAATAGGAACAAAAGACCTATTAGCAGGTCACTAAATGAGGGAAGTAATATTATAAGCAAAAAACAAAGGGATAGGCACGCCCCTAGATAGCAACATATTAAAGCTATTTTTGTGCCTTTATAGTAATGTTTATCCTTGCATGTTTTATTCATATATTGTTCTCTCTCTCTCTCTCTCTCTCTCTCTCTCTCTCTCTCTCTCTCTCTCTCTATCCAGTTGTCTCTCTTTTTTTCCCAGAATAATTAATTGCTGAAGTAAGATTTCTAGTCTTGTGATCATATAAGATGTGAAACTCATTATCTTTGGCTTTTTGGACAAAGTTCAATATGTGTATAGGGGTTGGACAAAGTTCAATATGTGTATAGGGGTTGCATAGTTGGCTTTTTATTGGTATAAACAATGCCATCAACTATTTGTTTATAGTTTTGTAATTGCTATGAGTAATACAATTGACAATGGAAATGGATATGGTTTTGTAATTGCCATTAAGGGTTTATGTAAGTTTTTGACTCTAATTAATCTGTATCTTTTATTGATAATGCAAATTCATCTCACAGTTACTCACCCCTTTTACCCTTACTAAATGACAATTATCACAAGGATGGCAACCCCATTAGTACATTAGCTTTGCATTGATGTCTCTACCTATCATTTTTATTTCCCTCACTTCCAGAAGTGCCACTAGAAAATCACCCTCTTACCGTTCTACCCTAATCTTGCCCCTTTCACTTGATTCACCACCATCTTAGCACAACCCATTTAATAAGTCTTCCACGCAATGTGCATTTGTAAAATAGCCCCCCCTCCCGAATCTTGCAACCTTGATTTACATTGAGTATAAGTTACATAAACCTCATAAGCCATAGTGCAGGTACCTCTCTATGCCTCATGCGCAATGCCCAGAGCTACGCATTCTTCTTATACTACACTGAAATACAAACTAATTCATCCAATTAATGAAAAATTATTCTTCATCATTGTAATACACCGAGTGTGGCTTAAAAATTATCGAAGTGACTACTTATATCACCAAATGTGCACTTTTCTTTTCAGGGAGCCCACTCTTAAGAACTCCACAATTAAGCGTGCTTGTTGTGAAAACATTTTATGATAGGTGACCTCCTGGGAAGTCTCGCAAATAGCGTGTGAGCGAGGACAAAGCATGTCAAAAGTACTTGTGATGATTTATGGGGCCAGTTAACGATCCTTGAAGCCATTCCTAGTAACTACTTGCGACCTAAGAGGGGTTGGGGTGTTATAGATGGTATCAAAGCCGACCCAGGACTGTGAACTGGACTAGTGGACAGGATAGGCCTGGGCAGTCACCTAGTGGGATAAATACACTAGGATGGACAGTTGGTCAAGAGAACGCGTAAGTCGGTCAATTAGTGAGACACAACGAGGACATTGTGCTCTTCAAGTGGGGTTGATTGTAATGTCCTGAGTGTTTCCTAAAAAGGATCGAGATGATTACTTATATCACCAAAGGTACATCTTTCTTTTCGAAGAGCCCATTCTTAAGAACTCTATAGTTAGGCGTGCTCGCTGTAAAGAAATCTTATAGTTGGTGACCTTCTGAGAAGTCCCGCAAGCAGCATGTGAGCGAAAATGAAGCATGCCGGAAAGACTTGTGGTGATTTGTGGGTCAGTTGACGATCCTTGAAGCAGGTCCTGTTTACTACTCATGACCTGGGAGAGTTTGGGACATCACAGATGGTATAGGAGCCGACTCACGAACATAAGCTGTGCTAGTGGACAGAAGAACCCTGGGCAGTCACCTAGCAGGACAAAGACACTAGGATGGACTGCTGGTCAAGATAATGCGTGAGTCGGTCAGTTAGTGAGACACAATGAGAATGTTGTGCGCTTCAAGTTGGGTTGATTGTAATACCCCGAGTGTGGCTTAAAAGAATCAAAGTAATTACTTACATCACCAAAGGTGTGTCTTTCTTCTTAAGGAGCCCACTCTTAAAAACTCCACAGCTAAACATGCTTGCTATGAAGAAATCTTATGGTGGGTGACGTCCTGGAAAGTCTCGCAGGCAGCGTGTGAGCGAGAATGAAGCATGCTAGAAAAACTTGTGATGATTTGTGGAGCCCGTCAATGATCCTTAAAGTCGTTCCTGGTAACTACTCACGATCTGGGAGGGGTTGGGGGTGTTATGACCAATCTGAGCATTAATGTAAGAATAATAGCCTCATAAAATATTAATCCTCGAATTTATTTATTTTTTCCATCACGAAAATTACACACGATAACAACTTATTTTTATTTCCAATATTCATGCTTCAGTTTTTAAAAATAAATAGCTTGCTTTAGAGCTTTAATTGAGGAAAGCTATGAAAAGTGTATAGGTGGGAGAGAGAAGGAAAGAAAGAGACATGGTAGAGAGATACAGAGACAAAAGAAGATAAGGAGGGTTGGAATTAAATAGAAAAATATTTGGCATTTTTGTCGTTGCCTTCCCCAATGGTTATAATAGAAAGGAAGTAACTTGGGTCACCAAGGGTAGTTTAGGGATATGTGATTATCATGTCATGCTTCTAATTTGAAGAGGTCATTTGGATCATGCTTACCAATTTTTTCACAGTTGATTAACCCCATTTCGTAAATTTAAAAAAAAAAAAACTAGGTTCCTAATATCGTTGTACTATAATGCGATGGACCAGTACATAAATTTTTCCATGTTGTAGAGATTGTAGTGGACATTTTGAGAAATGTACTAAATCTTTTATTAGCTTATGGTTTTGAGATCGTGTCTTTGAGGAGTTTTGTCAAATATGTTATGTAAAACAATTTACTAATTTAAAAGTTGCACTAGCTAGATGATATTGCACTAGATTTTGAAGTATAAATCATATAATGTGCAGCTTTTTGTCGTAATTGTCTTGATGATGAGATTCTACTACATTCTAGCGTATGGGCTTCAAGTTCATATTCAACCTCCATTGATCGTAAATCTTCAATGAGAAGTCCTTTTGTTGCAGCTACTATGTCTATTTCAGTATCCATTGATTTGAGTTTTTGTATGATATTTAATTTTAGTTGCTATGTGGTTCGAGGGTTGTTAATTATGTTTTAGGTTTTCCCTTTCTTCATTTTTATATTTTGTCGATCTTTTTTAATGAAGGCCTAGGTTTTTCTAGCCAAGTTTATATTAAATGGCCTATTGAGTTCATGTAGATGGCCTAAATTGAAGGAGTGCATTTTGCTCAGAATAAAAGATTGCCTTTGGCCTAATTATATTTGAAGACTTATTATATAAGTATGTACTTTGCAAGAGATATAGGTGTGTAAATAACGAACGGCAAGTGGCAGGCTATTAATTTCTTTGTGATTTTTTTTCATCTGTTCTCTATCATAGGAATTATATCTTCTTCTTTTTTTACCTTATGTGAGATCCATTTTATTATATGAGATTAAAATGAATCACATGGAGATATTTGTTATATCAACAGTAAAAATAAGTCCTTATTTTCCATGCTCTGTTTAATTGTGAAATGGTTGCACATGTTTATGGATGAAGTTGCTTTTATAACCTTATCTCTAAAGCCCTGAGGAGTACAATGAGAGATGTGATGCCTTGAAGCTTGGTAAGAATGGTGAAGAAGGGGCAAAGTATGGGTTGAAAGTGGGTGGGTGAATGGGGATGCACGAAGTTACCTCATTTGAGGAGTGGAAAGCTCCATCTATAAGGATAGTAAAGGTGAATACTGACGCTTTTATCACGTTTGCTATGCCATTAGGGCTTGGTGCTGCCATTTGAGATGAGTGAGTAAAATTAAAGCTACTGGGCATTAGATGGGTTGAGGCACTATGGATTGTTGAGGGGGTGGTGGCAGTGACAACACTTTTTGAACTTCAATAGGCTTTGACCCCGCTATGGCAAGATTATCTTGGAGAATGACTTGCTTGGGGTGATTTCAAAGCTCTATTCTGGCAAGGAGCTAATAACTCCTACTAACCTATTTTTATAGGACATTCAATCTCTTATTCTTATGTGTAACTTATTATTTGCTTGTCATATCAAGAGAGAGGTAATATTGTAGTGGATTTAGTTGCTAGGTTTTCTCTTGAAATGTAGAACAATTGTTTTTAGACAACTTCTTTGTGGGTATTCTAGCCTTTAGGGATTTTGCCTTGCATCAATAAAATGCCCTTGATTCTAAGAAAAAAGTTAAAATGAATAGATTTATTACAATGTGCAACTTGATAAGATGTCACGCGGAACCCAGTTTATTTGGATTGAGGGAAGAGAAGGGGAGGGGAGGGGAATTAAGGTTGATGAATTCTCATTCAGCTTATTTAGAAATAGTAAATAGGGGAGGGGGAAGAGCAGACGGAATGTTTCACCTCATTCCTCCATTCTGCTCATATTTTCCACCCTCAGAATAAAGGAAAAAGGAGGGGAATGAAATATTTTTAATGCTCCTTCCATTTCTTCTCCATCTCCCTTATAACATATCCAAATAAAATGAGTATAAATCACCTTCATTTACTTTCCTTTCCTTTCCTTACTTCCCCCCTCTATTACCTTCCCCTATCATTTCCTTCTCTCCCCCTCTATGAATTCAAATAGTGTGTTGTTGGGAGTGATTAAGTGAGACAAAACAGAGAGGATTGCATCATCTTCGCTCTCTCGGAAGAAAAAAATTAAAAAGAAAACGAAAAGGTTTGTGGAGGCCTAAGAGCATTCCCAATGGTGGGCCAGTTTTTTGGCTCATTAGTGACAGCCTACCTCTGCCACATCAGCTTGTGAGCCAGCTTTTTGGCTCACAAGCCTTCCTCTCACCAACGCAAGGCTTATCATTTTGCATGACCAAATACAGTATTACATATGGACCCCACACTAACCCTATTTAGTTACTTTTGTTTTTATGTTTTGCTTTGTTATTTGGCTTTATTATTTTTGTGAAAAATAATTTGCACATAATAATTTGATAACATAATTAATTGAAGGCTCATAATTTTAAAAAAACAACACAAGATTTTGAATTAAAAAAAATTCTCACATGCTTGAATATAAAACTTACACGATAATAAATAAGATACATTGGTTAACATTTGACCAAAAAAATTACATAAAAAAATTACATTAGTTCAACAATTAAAAAAAAATTACAATATGACAACCATTCAACTATCTTCTCTGCCACCGCTCCAAATTTCGCTTTCATATTTCCTCAATCAAGTCTACCTAGAGAGTTGCTTGTGTGTCGAGGTCAAGAGCTTCTATTGACCTTTGAAAGTACTTCTCATAGCACATGATGGTTATGATTAACAATTGACTCCGGGCAGTTTTCTCGACAATGTTGTAGTCAAATGCAAGCTCATAGTTATCTCATTCATCCTTGACAATCATGTTATGGAGTATCACACATGCTCTAATTATAGCACTGATTTCTTTTTTATCCATTTGATGAGGGGGGTCACATACACTGGCAAATTGAGCTTGTAATACATTGAAGGCTCGCTCAAGAGCCTTCCTAAAGGCTTTTGACTTTCTACAAAGAGTTTTTTCTTTGGCCCTTGAGGAAGTAAGATAGTTTTAACTGGTATTGCCAATTTTGGATAAATTCCATCTGAAAGATAATGTTCTATCTTGTACTCATTGGCCATGGACAACATATTTATATTTAGGAGTCCGATCTTCATACAACTCTTGAAAAATCAGTGAGCGGTCAAGGATATTTATGTTATTGAGACTTCCAAACAAACCGTAGAACACTTGCAATATCCAAAGGTCGTATGATGCAACGACTTTAAAGATGATAGTTGAAACCTTATAAAGTTGCTTTTGAAATGAAGTCTTCTAAGCCGCTGCACAATTCTTCCACTCCCGGTGCATGCAATCAATGCTTCCCAACATATCGAAAAAATCATGGGCTTTAGCAACTTATAGTAACTGATCAACATTAGTTTGATTTGGTTTTCCTAAATACTCCTCCCTGAATACCTCAATGATGCCTAAGGTGAACTTCTTGATGTATTCTAGTGTGGTGCTTGCACTAATTTGTAAGTACTCATCAATGCAATTGACTGCTATACCATAAGCAAGCATTTGCATGGCTGTGGTACACTTGGTTAATGGTGTTAACCCATACATTCCGGCTGCATCGTACCTCACCTAAAATTATTCCGAATGATTGCCAAGTGCTCACACAATGTAGAGAAATAAGTGCCACCGCATTCTAAATCTACAAGGAAAATGATGATCGTTGTACATTGAATCTTCTGCAAAGTAGTCTTTGTATAAGCAGCCATGGGCATCTTCTTGATCTCTCTGAATACATCTCTTCTTTACCCGAGGTCAAGACGTCAAACGTGTCAGCTCTTTTTCTGCTTCCTTAAGTTATAGAAGGAACATCATTTGTTTTTGCACTTATTGTTGATGTTGGAAGAAAGCGGCCATAACAGGTAACATGATATCACCATCCAATGAAAATGAGGAGGACGCGGAGGATGATTCTTTCTCAACAGGTAGCTTGTCAACATTGAAATTATCCATTACAAACGGTCTATGCAACATAATAATGATTAAATGTTAATGCATAGAAGAGTAAACATTTGATTAGATGATAGGCATGCCCATTTTCATACATTCATATTAGAACATGACTACACCAACTCATGTCTAAAAAACACATGGTGAATAAAAGTTACATAGTAAAATCGTACAGCCTAAGATGAGCTACATAGTTCTTGCAATCTATATAATGAGGGGGAAGGGAGACATATTATTAAGTTGATGATGAATGTCGTGATCTCCTTTACATGATTTCTGCTCTCCTTTGCTCATAATAAGCAACTTGTTTAGGAGTCATTGTTGAGGTGTCCATTGTTATTAATTCATTATTCTATCCTCATGGACCCTTAGCTTTTGTTCCCTAAGTATCATCTTATGCACTTTTTCTTCTTTTGCTATTGTGATGAAATCTTTGAATATTTGACTCATATCACTATTACTATTATTCAACTCCTTTAACTAAGCAGTGACTAGATCAACAATAGTGTTGTTAGCCTTTTCTTTGAGCCTTCTCTTCATAGCTTTCCTCCCGTCAGGTCTTTCGCCCCTACCCATGCCTTCATCTCCTGCCTCTTTGATTTTGATATTTAACCTTTTTGACAGTCCTGACCCCAACTTAGGTGGGTTACATATTGCCCTTCATTTACGTTAGTCCTTGAGCATCTCATACGAATGCTCCAAGTCAAACTTCTTTCCCATAGCCATTGTGTACAACCTGTGGGCCTCCTCTAGAATCTCAACATCATTCCAGCCACGATGATTATTATGTTCTACTTCCATCATAATACATATCTATTTATTGATTAATAGGGAACACCGAAGCCATCAGCTAGTACATGTCTTTGAAGTACATGCTGATGCCCCTTGTCGGTAATGCTCGTTAAAATTTGAGGCCACCATAGTCCAGAAGGTAGACTTTTTTTTGATAGGCCTTGACAATTCGGTCCGTGCCTGCATTAATCCAATTGCATATTAGTTGTTGATTTTCATCAACTGTTTACTTTTTCGCCTTAATAACTACGCCCCCACTACTTCCTCCACATCCCCTTATTAGTACGTGACTCAATGTTTGTCTCAAAGTGCCCTATCCCGACCATTGATCCCGGTTGGTGTGGACAAGGGTATGAAATTGGTTCCCGTAGAAAGGTAATTTGAGTTAAGAGGTGGTAGAAGATAGTATGGGGGTAGTATAGGTATTCAATATTGTGCACATTAAAAGATTCATTATGTGATGGGGGTAATATGGTGGAGGATACCTTCGAGGATTCTGACTGGAACCACTTGGAATCCTCGAGTTAGGTTGTGGTGGGTAATATGAATGATGTGCATAATGGTGATAGTTTTGTGGTAGATATGAGGGGTAAGACATGGAGATTGTGTATGGGAATCAGGGTAGCACTATTCCTCCCAATTTGGGGTGAATCGCCACCCTCAAGCAAGCTCATAAAGATTAGGGGGTGTTAGAGTCTATATTTCAGGTGCAATTACCACCTACAAGTTTATAATTAATTGTATTAAAATACTGATTTGTTATATTAATTGAAGGCAATGGCTTTACAAAGTACACAAACATTTTTAAATGCCTAAGGTTGCATACAATTATATAGCATTAACCCATGTCAAAATTTATAATCATGCCAAAAGTTAATCTAATAATGACAATAGATTAAAGCGTACCAACATTTTCACATTATTAAAAATGGCATATTTGCATCTACTCATGTTACATATAATCATATTGACATACAAACATATAATCGTATTCAAATTAAATTTCATGAATCAAATCATATTCATTTTAGTTAGAAAAATCATATTAACATATAACCATGTCATAGTGTTCAATCTTATATTCATTTTAATAGGTAACATTTTCATGAACACATTCAATTTAGCAACATATACTAAAATTCCTAATTTCATTTTAATAAGTAACATATTTATTTTATTAACTTATTCATTTTAGGGAAATATTCATTTGGTGAAGTAACATATTCATTTTAATTATCATAATTATTAACATATTCATTTTACAAATCCTACCTACTATATTCTCTTCAATAAGTAACATTTTAATAAGCCTAATTTCATTAACATGCCCAAAACTATTTACATAATCATATAATCATGTCATATTTAGAAACATATTCTCATAGAGTTTCCCGAAACACATAATTATATTTATAATTTAATAATATATAATCACAACTTATATTCAATTTTAATCATGTCACATTTCAACATATGACATATAGTCATTTCGAACATATTCTAGCTAGTACATTCTTTTTAATAACTAACATTTCAATAAGCCTAATTACATTAACATGCCTGAAAATATTTGAATAATCATATCATCATTTAATATATGCAAAGATATTATCATAATGTTTCTCGAAACACATAATCATATTGCTAATTTAATAACATATAATTAATGAAAACATATAATCAAATTTTAATTGTGCTGCATTTACACAAAAAATATAATAATTTTAAATTATTCTAACTACTATATTCATTTTAACAACTAACATTTGAATAAGCCTAATTTCATTAACATGCCTAAAAAGATTTACATAATCATATCATCATGTAATATTTGAAAACATATTCTCATATTGTTTCCTAAAACATATAATCAAATTGCTAATTTAATAACATATAATCACAACATATAATCAAATTTAATTATGGTCATTTAAACAAATAACATATGATAATTTCAAATTATTTTGAATATTATATTTATCATGTCATAACTACTATATTAATAACGTAAAAGCATTATACATTTAACATATCAACAAACACATAAAAATATTTTCCAAAAAAATAAAAAATAAATTACTATTCATAATTTTCTTCACTTCTTCCTTGATTAAAATAGAGCACCAACAACTTCTCTACAAATACAATAAAAAAAGTTAGAAACTTAAACTATAAAATTTATACAAAATAAATAATTTAAGGGAATTAAAAATAGAAATTCTTACTAATTTCTCCACTTCTTTCTTGATAAAATAACTAAGTAGCGGAAAAATACACAAATTTTTTCAAAAGAAGAGAGATCCAAATTTATTGATGTGAATTTTATGAAGAGAATTTAGGAATTTATAGACAAAAATTGAGCAAGAAAAAAAAAGAAAACAAGACAAAAAGGAGTTGCCTACGTCTCCTCACCATAGCTGGTCCCCAACGATCATAAAAGTTAGCTTTTTTCTTTTTTTCGACAAAATCATACAGTCAAAAAATTTAGTCAGTTCATCAAAATGACGTCGCATCGGCCGCTAACAGACAAAGGGGGAAAAAAAACAAACAGAGCTCAGACACCTCGCAGCCCTTAGTGGCTCAACGAGCTGTGAGGCTCGAGCCAACCGTTGCAAGGCAGCAAACGGTCCTCCGGCTCTTTTGAGCCACATTTCGGCCCGCGAGCAAGCCGGTGGGGCTGTTTTGAGGCTGAAGGAACAGAAAGGGTTTAACTTACTCAAGCCTTTCAGGATTACCGCCATTTTCCAAGGAAGGCCTAAGAGCAAAAACAATGGTGAGCCAGTTTTTGGCTCACCAGTTGGGTCCTACTACTACCACATCAACTCTCTCTCCAACTTTTTGCCTCACAATTCTCACTCTCTACAATGGTTGCTTCACAACTTTCCCCACCAAATAAAATAATACCTATTGATCCCACACTTAATTATATTTAGTTATTTTAAATTTTTTTGATTTGGTTGTTTATTTGGTTTAATTATTTTTAGAAAAATAATTTGAACATAATAATTTGATAAAACAACTAATTGCAAAGAATTTATAGATAAATTTATAAATAAAATACAACCCCCTCTCCCCCATTACTCTCTTTATATCATTTATTACTGTATTTAGTCCATTAACTCGATCAAGTATTGATTTTTCGGAGTCTCTGCTTCACCCCCCGTCTCTTTATCTTCTTCCTTCAGCCCCCCTCTGCTTCTGGTTTTCTTTCATCTTCTTCTTTCAAAACAACCCATCTCAGCACCATATACTTCTGATCCATTACATCATCTTCTTTTATATGCTTTCCTTAATCAAACCCCCCAAAAAAAAGATTTTGGGCCTTATTGAGAAAGAAAATAAAGGAGACATCTAAATAATCAAGGGAATTTGAGAGGGCAGCGGCCGCAAGCCTCAAGCTTCCCTACCCCTCCCCGCAAGTTATGAGCCAGCGGCCGACCACTGTGAGAAAATGAGCCGCTTGCTGGTTGAAAACAGGCTCTCGAGCCATCTGTTGTACATGCTCTAAGGAGAGAGCTCCTATGGCAATCCATCAATGGCGTCGCCTGCTCCCTTCCTCCCTCCGTCTCACTCGACATGTCTCGTCGTCGTCCTCGAACCGTCGTCGCCGTGTTGTCGTCACCGGTAATCCTAAAATCTCTCTCTCTCTCTCTCTCTCTTTCTCTCTCTCCGCTTTACATACATGCACACACAAGTAGTTTTGCTAAATTTCTCGATCTTGTAGGCTTAGGGTTGGTAACGCCTTTAGGATGCGGGGTTGAGACTACATGGAAGAGGTTAATTGAAGGTGAATGTGGAGTTAGGGCAATCAGTAGTAAAGATCATGAGTTGGATGGATTTGATGCCGAAACACAAGCTCGTGTTTTTGATCAGCTGACCTCCAAAGTTGCTGCTATTGTGCCCTGGCGAATACAATGAGCAGATGTGGCTTAATTCTAAGGTTTTCTTCCTTATCATGCCATTTTTAGCGGCAATTTGTTGTCACATTGATCGTTTTTTGGATTTTGGTTCGCACTTGTTAAGTTATGCCGACACTGCATAGGTTGGAAGCTTTACTACCTCTGAAATGTTTCCTTTAGGCAAGTAATCATCATTGATGCCGGAAAACGACATATGGCTAGTGCCTCTCACATCTCTGCGCTAGTGTTAGAACTGCTGTGCCTATTATATTTCAATAGGAAAGCCTATTTCACAACATTAAAACACTAAGGAATCAATTTCTATTATCCTCATGAGTTGGAAAGTGTTAAATTTTTATATCAATTGGGCCTTCAATAAAGAATCATGTATATAAGTTCAAATGAGATTCCAATCCAAAACCAATTGGCAATGGGTGGAGTAACTTACGAGTTTATATACATGTCCAAGCCCTTCAATTTCATCAATATGGGACAACACCAACCATCATATTCTTTAAATTTTATCAATATGGTACAATACTTATTTTCATACTCCAACTTGCCCTCATGTGTGAGCTACTAATAAGGCTCAATACGTGCACACAATTTTAATCAAACGGGGATGGTGGCAAATTATGATCGAGCAATCCGCTTTGATACCATGTTAAATTTTTATATAATTGGGTCTTCAATAAAGAGTCATATGGCACAGTTGAGAGGTACAAGGCAAGGTTTGTGGTGTGAGGGTTTTATCAAGTCAAGGATAAAGATTTCAAACACACGTTTCCCCAATGCCAAAGCTACCAACAATGCGGATACTTATTGTTTTAGCCACTTAGAAAAATTTCCCCCTTCACCGGTTTGATATTAACAATGCTTTACTTCATGGATGTTTAGATGAGGAAGTATACATATTGCCTTTTGAGGGATATACTAAAGCTGCTAGCAAGCTTTGCAGAATAAGGAGATTTCTTTATGCGATTAAACCAGCCTCTAGACAGTGGAATAAGGAATTTACAAGGTTTTTAATTCAGCAAGGCTTTCAGCAATCCAAAAGGGATTACTCCTTGTTCACAAAAGGTACTTATCAAACTTTCATTGCATTATTAGTGTATGTGGATGATATTGTTATCACTGGTAATGATGCCACATGCATAGACACATTGAAGCATGACCTGGGCAGAGCATTTACTATAAAGGATTTAGGCAATTTGAGGTACTTCCTAGGTATTGAAGTGTCTAGATCTTCTAATGGCACTGTTTTGCAACAAAGGAAGTATGCTAATGATATTCTTCATGACATGGGTTTAACGGCTTGCAAGGCAGTTGCTTTTCCTCTTCCTACCAATCTGAGATTGTCTACTGATTCAGGAGCTATTTTACCACATCCTGAATCATACAGGAAGCTTATTGGCAAGTGATTGTGCTTGAACATCACACGCCTTGACTTATCCTATTTTATTCAACACCTTAGTCAGTTCATGAGTTGCCTAAGAGAGCGACATATGCTGGCTGATATTCGTCTTCTCAAGTACTTAAAAAGTACTGTTAATACCGGTTTATTTTATCTAGCCAACCTATATTGCACCTTGCAAGGGTACACTGATATTGATTGGGGAAGATGTATGTACGGTAGAAAATCCATTATTAGCTATTGTATTTTCTTTGGCAACTCCCTCATTTCCTGGGAAACAAAGAAGCAAAAGACCACATCTAAATTTTCTGCTGAGTCAGAATATCGAGCCATGTCTGACACCACGAGTGAGTTGGTTTGGGTAGCTGGCATTTTGAGGGACTTGCAAGTTCCTATCCCGTATCGGTGACTCTTTATTGTGATAATAAAGCAGGCCAATATATCACAGCTAACCCTGTTTTCCACAATAGAACGAAGCATATTGACATTGATTGTCATTACATAAGAGACAAGCTCACAGATGGGTTCCTACAAACATCACATATCAATTCTAAGTCCCAATTGGCAGTGATTCCGCACAGAACCTGTTTGCTGAAGTTGATGATGACGTGGGGTGAAGGGCCGGATTTATCTGATAGCGGCTGATGCTCCACAAGGCGCCGTCCTTGGTTCCTTGCTCTCCCACCTGCAAGAAAAGGCCACCCCCGGTTGTGGTCCGGGGAACGCCACTCCGACGATCAAGTTAGCTGAGACTAGTGATGAGTAATAAAAGTTACCCGAAAAAGCTTCCCTTTACAGGTGGAACAGGTTGCTATTTATAGCTTTCTCAGAGAGGATAAACTGGTAATTTTACCTGGACTTGTCGATAAAAGGGGGCCTTCGATCCCGGATTTATTGGGCCCAAAGGAGGCCCCAAGGGTTGCGCTTTAAGCCTATGAGAGGGTGTGGGCCTGACGTCGCATGAACCTGGCTCATCTTAGTTTATCCCCAATCACTTAGCCCCTCACATTTCACCTAATGTGTCGAGCCCGAGGGATGGTCAGGTGGAATGTGGACTGGGCGTGGTCGGAGCGGCGCCTCGTGTGTTGAAAGATGTTATGAACCAGTCGCCGCCGACTGGACACAGCGTAATGGTCGGCCCTGAGGCCGCGTTAGCGGAGAACGGCCATGGGGGCCGTGCGCCTGGAGTAGGAGTCGGCCGGTGAGGCCGCGCTGTCGAGCCCCTAGCCCTTTGGAGAGGCCGAGAATGTATTGGCCGGCCGTGACGCCGTGCTGGTGATGTCGCGACCGGCTGTGATGACGTGCTGAAGGGCTCAAGCCCATGGAGGGGCGAAGTGTTTCGTGGTGGCCGCGCTGCCGAGCTTCCCGTTCCTGGAGGGGCTAGGTGTGTAGCAGTAGGCCGTGAAGGCCGTGCTGAAGGGACCTCGTACCCCTTCTATGTTCTGCGCTTTTGATGATGTGGCCTGAATCGTGAGGCTACGTGGTGTCCATACGTGAGAGCGTGTTTATCGAGGCGTCTTGGGATGCTCGTTTCGCCTGCGTGCTCTCTATATAAGGATGGACACACCGCTGGCGGGGTCATTTCGGCTTCCCATTTTCCTACTTTCTAGAGAGAGATTTTGGAGAGAGAGGCTCTGATATTCCTCTTTTCCCACTTCGAGGTTTGTGAAGAGGCTCGATATTGATTCCGCCTAGGTTTCTTTGGCATTCGCAGGTACACGCTCGCGTTCCTTCGCCGCCTTATTTGTATATTATGTCGTCTTGTTCGTCCAATGGGGACATTTCTGAGAAGGTCGACCCTTGCATTGAGGGTCGGCACCCTCAACATTCCAACCTCCCGGCCTTTATTGATGGCCGCGTGGTGGCTGGGTTCCCCCAAAAGAATAAGTTTAGGGAGCCAAAAAAGATTCCTTATGTCGTCCCTATCTTCGAGCCGGGCACGCCCTCGTGGTCCAGCTATGAGTATTCCTCTACTCCCAGCATTCTTAGCCCCGAGGTGACGGTAACGTATCATTGGGAAGTCACTTTAGCTAACTTTGTGCCCGTCTTCTAGGTTCGTAGCATGGCAAGAACGAAGTCATCACGGCGCATTCGGACCCCGGACGAGTTGCTGGCTGAGGGTACGTCAGGTAATCCGTCTTCAGCTCTCCCTTCTCCCGATGTGGAAGCGTGGGCTGCCTCTAGCTCTACTAGGTCACCGAGGCCCGACTCAAGAGGCTCAACCTCGGCTCGAGAGTCGTCAGGTGAGGGGGTATCGACGAGCTCTCCTGCCGGTTCTTCGAATTCGGCCGGCTCACGCTGCGCCCGAAGGGGTCAACGGGTGCTGACCGCCGAGATCGTGGCCGAGGGGATGGATTTTCCCGGGGCCCCTACGCGTTCAGACCCGCAAGATGGCCCGCGGAGCCACTTCCCAAACCCAAGAGCCCTTTCTTAGATGAAGAGGTCGGCCCTTGACAAGCGGTACTTCCTCCCGGCCGAATACTCCTTTGTTATGCCCGAAGCGGACGATACTGTGAACGAGCCCCCCACCAAATGCATAGCGGTGTGCAGGGCGGCCCTGGACTACGGACTATGGTTTCCTCTGCACCTTGTGATCAAGGAGATCCTGTCTAAGTACGAGTTGGCGCCTGCTCAAATCGTGCCGACGTCCTGGCATAACATATGCTCATTCGTAGTGACATGCGAGCTGCGAGACCTGACCTGTTCTGCGCGAGCGTTTGGCCTAGTACACACGGTCCAGCGGGCCCCTACGGAGACAAGAGACCTAGGGTGGTACTGTTTTAACAATCGGTCGGGCTTCATGACGGCGATCGAAAAGAAATCTAAGGTCAAGTATTGGAAGTATGACTTCTTATACTTGCGTAGGGCATCAGGTTGGGGTGACGTCCCGGTCTGGAACGAGGGAAAACCGGTCCGAAGCCCATTTGGAGAGCCCACGGCCGAAGAGCGACGAACTGCCCGCTACTTCATGTATTATGTTCGGGAGGACGACCGCCCCCGGCCTATCCCAAGGTTCATGAGTCAGGCAATCGAGGCCGCGAAGGGATCGGAGAAAAAGAGGACCAGATCTAGTGACCGGGAGCCACTGAATTGGCTGCCTAGGCTGAAGTCTTTTGCCAACGACTTCTTTGTTGCCGCGGCGGGCCTCCTTATTCTTAAGAATATCACGAAGGGTACTCAGATGTCCCGACGCTGTGTTGGTAGGCGCCTGGTTCTGACCTGACTTGTTTGTGTTTGTGCAGATCAAGCGAGGGCCCGGCTAACGGTGTTCGAGACCGGGGACGTAGCAGCCGAGCAGGTAGCAGTCGAGGCCGAGCGTAAGCGGGACGAAGAAAGACAACTGGTCGTGACTGAGCCGGCATGGAAGGTACGGAGCACGTCCCCTTATTGCGTTTAAAACGGAGGTGGCTCGAAGGCTAACATAATGCTTTTGCAGGCGTCTTCTCTCGTGTCGCGCGGTAAGCGTCCGTCCATGAGCTTGCCCCCGTCTCGCAAGAAGCAGAGGCCCGGGGGAACTCCTGGTCCGACCGGCCAAGAGGTGACCCCACAGCCGGCTGTGCGGTCACCAGGTACCCATTTGTCGGGGGAGCTAATAGGAGCTGCGCAGTTTCCTCGAACTCCTACCCAAGCCGCAGCCACTGGCGATACTTCGGCGCAACATTCCCGGCCGTCCGGAAGCTTTATAACTACAGACCCCAGCGTTCAGCTCTCCCTTGTCCAGGATGTCATCAAGTCCTGGAATCTTGCGGCCCCCGGGACCGCAGACCCCCCACTTGTGTCCGGGGTGGAGATTGGCATGGCGGAGGCCTTCGCTCGTGGTGTGAAGGCCGGCGCCTGGAAGAGAAGGTTTTCAAGTATCAGCGGTGCTGTGAAAGGCTACGCGCGGACCTGGAGGTTCGGGAAGCTGTAAACAAAGACTTGCAGCGTCAATTGGAACAAGTCGCGGCCGAAACGTCCCAGGCCAAAGAGCTGGGTCGGCAGCAAGGCCGCTCGGATACCTTAGTGTACCTCCGAAAGGTCCTGCGAACCCTTGCAAGCGAGTTTGACGACGACCGATATTACGAAACTTATCTTAATTTCGTCGACGAGCGCGAGCGCGCCATAGCTGAAGGCCGTGACCCTGATGAGGTAGAGTTTGCTCCTCCATTTGAAGGCGGCTCGTCTGAAGAACAGCAGGAGGGCGAAGGGGAACCTGACGAGTAGTCCCCTTGGAAAAAGCCTTTTTTTTTTCCGGAGTCATTGCTGTGTATGGAGGCTGAGCTTTTGTTTAATGAAAAAGATCCTCCCCTTAATTACTTCTATAGTGTTTGTGCGTTCTCTTGTGCTTTCGTTTGTGCTTTCTGTTTCCATGTTTGTTCCTCAGGTGGCCCCGAAACGAAAAGACAAGTGGCGCGCGTGTCCTCCTAGCGACCTGCCGTGGTGGCCGTGCTTATGGGCCCTTAACCCCTGGAGGGGCTAAGAGTGTAGCGACCGGCCGT
>NCQV01061759.1:0-17306 GCA_002740545.1 Lophocereus schottii
CTTGTTCCTCAAGACTTAATCACATGTTTGGCGAGACTTGTTGTTTGCTGATCTCGTTTCACTGAAGCTCGGAACCTGTTCCTAAGACTTGTTCTCAACATTTAGCATCCAGGTTAATACGAATATCACAAACAACGTGTAGGCCCTATTTGGAGAGCTTGTTTGGAACAACATTACTTAGACAAATATGTTACACTTGGATTTGTTATCATCAAAACTAAATATAATTATGCAATAGGACTATATTTCTTCTTACAAAAATTTTGGCATACTATTGGGCATATTATATGTCCCGTAAAGTTTTGCCAATGCTATTGGCCTCGTCAGCATTAGTAGAATCCACGGTGCTTACTACCGGCCATTCCCAATACCCATCATTAAAGGCTTCTCATATATCAAACTTTTCAATATGTCATGTTACAGTTACGTCAAAACCTGTAGCAAATATGTGAACAATATATTCCCTGCCACTGTTATGTCCCAAAATCAAAATGTGTTTGTCTAGGGTTTGGTAGATACTGATAATGTTTTGATTAGCCTTTCTGTCTCGATAAAAGGAAGCCTTTTATGACGAGGATTTGTTGAGCTTGTAGAGAAAATTCTACTAAACTTTGGTCATAAACTCGTAATATTGTCAAGGTAGGTGCGACTTGTGATTACGTGATGGCATTTTTCTCTTATACTTTTATTGCTGATGCAAAAAACTCATGCGTGTATTTCTCCATCTAGGGTTCTTATAATCAAGGACACCTCCTATCTCTGGTTAATACTTGTAATTGTACTAAAGCTCTTCTACGACTCCTAGGTATGTAGGGCAACGAGGTTTGGATTCACTCAAGGCGCCAAAACAACCCGGAGATGATCCTCAACTATTTGTGCTTTAAGACGATAACATTTTATGCAAGGGACATCAGATAAGAATAAGTTAACTGAAATTTTTGATTGTTTCACAGAAGTCCCAAGTAGGTGATTGATCATGATGGATTTGGGAGGGCCCGAAGTAGTTGTTTGCAGAGTGTAAGATGGAGAAAAAACGAAAAAAAATTTAGTTGGTGTGACTAGTTAAAATAACTCAACAAAAGAAAGTACTTTTGGCCTTTAAAACTACTGTTACTTTAATCATGTCAGAGTAAAGTTCCATAATGCACAGAGCTCCTTTAAAACTACTGTTACTTTACTCATGATAGAATAACACAACAAGCTATCTTACTAGGCTTAATTATCTTTTACGTTAGGGCTTTTTTGAACCTGTTCTAATACAGATGCGTGTGTCCCCCCTCCATTTGATCACTCTTTTGTCCATATCACTTTACTTTAAATTTTTATTTTATTTACTATTGTGTATTAAAAATCGACCAACTGATCACTCTTGTATTTTTTTGATCAAAAATATCATTTTATTTTTGGGTACAGCTCCAATTTCTAGGCAAAAGGCACCAATAAGTAACAATTAACTTGAAACCAAAATGTAGGCACATTTTAAGTACAAAATCAAATATAGTAGCAAATAAAATGACAATAAAAACACAACCGGACTGACACCATTGGATTACATAAAGGCATAAGAATTTTTGAATGCTAATAATCATAGCTTTGAGGATATTGTATGCAAAAAATCCAACGTTTAAATTTGATGCCCACTATTTCAACCTTTAGGGATATGTACTTTAATATATCACGACACGTTCAATAATACTCTGACTTGTCAATTTGATGATATGATATCATACTCAGCACACGTGGACGGTGTATTTTTCTTTTTTTTTTTGCAGTGCCATCTACTTGTGATAAGCAAGCTACCATCATTAAAGACTTCATTAATTTGGATGGGTATTTATTTTATTTGTGCTGTCATTGAGTCATGCACAATTCTACTCTCTAACCATAAATGTGATACCTTATCGTAACTAGATAATGACTTTTCTTTACTTTCACACCACCATCATTAGCATGTAATAATTAAACTGCCATGTAATGAAATTAACAAGTCAGAATATAGTTGGCTTGAAGTTGGTATGTTAAAATAATTGGAAGAAAAATTTAGAAGTCACTCAACTTTACTTCAAAGTTTTAAAAGATAACCAATTATAAGAGTGGGTTCAGACAATCAACAAACTCTCATGTAGGGAAGGAATGGTCATAACACTTTATCTTGTAACCACACCACACCAAGAAGGAAAAAAAATCTAAAATTTTTTTAAAAAAAATTCAGTAAAATAATTCCTAGTTTTTTATAAGGCAAAAGGGGGAGAAGAAAAATTTTGATTTTGGAGGAGAACTTATATGATATTTAAAACCATAGAAAAGTGGAAAAAGAGTAAAGGTTAAAGGGCTCTAAGTGATCTAATACAAAACAAGACCTAAAAACGAGGTAATATAGTTATCAGTAGAGAATTCGTTAATTGGACCAAAAAAAAAAAAGACCTTACTATGTTTGCCTACATACATGATACACAAAAATGAAATTTGATTACAGAAATTGGTTGACCTGGTTCTAGTCCTTCTTGTAACTCTTTTTGTAATCGCTGCTACTGATCAGTTGATATTGTTATCATTTAGTTATGAATTAACTAGATAAATGGTTTGAAATTAATGATCTGGAAATATCTTAATGTTAAAGTTCTAGAATTTTCTAAAGTATTTTGGATCTTCTACATTATCATGGAACACTTAAGAATATTCTAGAACCTTTCTAAGTATTCCAAAACTATCCCGATAGTCTTAGAAGCTTTCGGATTACTCTAAAGTCTTCTAAATCCGTCTAGAACTTTCTAGAAGAATTTTCTCGAATGTTCCATAATATCTACATTTGTAAATATCTGGAGTATTTATATAATTCTAGAAAAAATATCATAGACACTTATAATATAATATCTATATATTTAGGAAGATATTAAGATGAAATGTTATTGATTTGGAAAATATGATCTCCCCATTGGGCCTACCTCAACTGTCTCACAGGTTAGGCCCACGCCCTTGAAAACGGGCTCCTAGCAGAACCCTTGGGGCTCCTCAAAGGGGCCTAGCATCAAACAAGCAGCCCACTCGGAACAGCCAAGGTAAGATTGTTGTTTTACCCCTTTCCTATAGGGATTATAAATAGTCACTTACCGACCTAGGGAAAGTGGTGGGCAGTCTAACTCCTCCTTAAACTCATACTGCATTCTCTCTCTCTCTCTCTCTACTCATCTTTGACTCGGATCCTTGACTGAATTGACCATCAGAGAGACGTTCTCCGGTCCACAACTCGGGGGTGCCCTTTTTGCAGGTTGGGCCTTGGAGGAGGAGGATGCCAGGTGTTGCTCACGTGCCATCCGGTAAGTCCGTTCTTTCGTCTGACGTCATCACTTATAGCACACCACAAGAATCTCTGGAATCAGATTGGCACCATCTATGGGGATAGAGCGGTAACGATGGTTGTAAGTGAAGCTACACGAGCCCGGCCCAGGAGAAGCAAGGCCCATACGGTCAACACCTCAGCACCTCCTGAGGTTCAGGACACCTCGGAGAGCTCACGGACGAATCCCCAGTCGACTTATCCATGTCGTCCCGAGAGAGAAGCTTACATTATGGTGGACGTCTTGAAGAACTTCATGTCCAACATAACAGATACTATCATGCGGTAGGTCCCAGGGCAGGTCCAAAGGACCATGGAAGCTGTGAATTCGGTGAGGCCACTCCCTCACTTTGATTATGTGCCCACTGTAGCCTACAAGCTCTCCCACCGGCTTACGTGCGTACCATCTCCTGATCACATTGATAGGGATCGTGAGGCCTCGCAGTCGAACCGGAATGGTCAACCCCGGACGGGGAGCCATGATCGGCTCGCCGCGATCACCACTCGGCCGAGTAGCCGCCCCGACCAGGGACAGTCGGCCAAGTTCACTACAGCCTCGACACCCTACGCAACTCATTCTAGGAGAACTGCTTGGTTCGTGGAGTAGGAGCAGACTTCCAAACCCCAAATGAAAACTTTAGGCTGGCCTGGACGGACCCTGGAGCACCGTTCTTGCCGTGAACGCACCCGGAGCCCTCCCCCAAGGGAGGCCTGCAGCCTTGGACTGCGTAGAGAAGATCGGCTCCGGACCGGAGCTTCAAGGCCTAGGCTGGCCAGGAGAAGCACCTCTGTTGTCGACGTCGAGCGATATTCTGAAACCCCCATTAAGGTTTCAGGAATAGTCGCTCGGCCTATAGCTCTTCCTTTCTCCGCACCATTTAGTGCGGAGATCATCAATCCTTCATGCTACGGGAAGGTTAAGATGCCCGCCATAGACATGTACGATGGAACTACCGACCCCGAAGAGCACCTAGGGGTCTAAAAGACACAGATGTACGTCCAGGATGTGAACGACGCGACATACTGCCATTATTTCCTTGCTACCCTAAAAGGGGTAGCACAATTATGGTTCTAGGGCTTGGCCCCGAGAACCATTTCTTGCTTTCAAGATTTGGTTGACAAGTTCGTTAGCCAATTCATCACAAGTCAAAGGAGAGCATACACCTCTCAAAGATCAAATAGGGGCGGCAGAAATCTTTGGCTAAATTCGTCAAACGCTTCCACCAAGAGGCGGTCCTGATCTCGGACTTAAAGGATGGAGTGGCATGCCCCTCCTTTTTAAATGGCTTGAAGAGCAGGCGCTTCAAGTTCTCCTTAGCCGAGCATAAGGAGACCACATTAGCCGAGGCCTTGAGGAAGGCTGCAGACTTCATTCGTGTCACGGAGATCTGCGCTGATAACTTGGATGCCCCGAAGAAGGCTAGGACCCTTGTAGATAAGAACCCCAGTCGTGGCAACAGGAATTATGGCCCCTGTGAAAGGAGGCCATAACTCGAGGTAGTTAACCCTCGATTCACCATGGACCCTAGAAGCATCTTCATGGAGGTTAAGGGACATCCCATGCTTCGAAGACCACCACCAATGACGGCACCGCCGAAGCCTCATAATGCACAAAAGTATTACAAGTTCTATAAGCATAATAGGAACACCACGACCGAGTGTCGCGAACTAAAAAAAGCCTTTCACGAACTGGCGGACAAGGGTCAGATTTACCGTTTCCTAAAAAGGGCCCATGCTTCCTTCGTGGAGAACGAGAACCCACATAGCCCCAGCCGCAACATGAAGAGTGTTCTATGGAGGTCGTGGTTACCATTAATAGGGTTATACGTAGGGTACGACTCGGTCAGCTTGGAAGGCCTAGCTTAGAGGCACGCAGCAAGTGCTCATGGCTGAGCAAGGGGCTCGTATGACGGTGCCCACCATGGTGTTCGGCGATAGGGAGGCCCGGCTTCGCTTCTCTACACAACGATCTCTTGGTGGTTGAGATGAAAGTAGCTAGTGCAACTATTTGAAGGATCCTGATCGATACGGGAATCTCCGTGGACATTATCACCTGGGACTGCCTAAAGAAACTTACATACCTAGCACGAGACATTGTCCCCTTGGTGCACCCCATTTTAGGCTTTGGAGGGCAGGAGGTGAATCTCACTGCATGATTCACCTCCCTTTACGCTTTGGCGACAAGCTAAAGGCCAGGAATTTGTAAACTGACTTCCTGGTCGTCGACGTACCCACAGCCTACAACATCATTCTGGGACGCCCTACCCTCCACAGGGTGAAGGCTGTCATCGCACCGTACTTGCTGCAACTTCAATTTGAGGATGATGACGGAAGCATCCAAATAATGCAAGGAGACCAACGTACTGCCCATGAATGCTACTTGGTAAGTATTTGCCCTCTTGTGGAGCGAACGACCGAGCAAGGACCCGACGGACCATCTCAGGCAGGCAAGAGGCCTAGGGGCAAGCCGCCCCCTATGGTTCCCGAAGCCCTGGTAATCCGCACCATAGCCTCGGCTGAGCCCGAGCAACCTCGCCCTAAGGTAGCAGATGGTGGAAGAAGGAAGCCCAAGTGCACGGTCCAGCTAGGCCAAGACATGACAGTTGTTGATCGACATCCGCTAATCTCACTTCTGTGAGAGTACAAGGATTTGTTCGCCTTCGGACCCAATGAAATGCCCGGCATTACCCCAACTATCATGGAGCACCGGTTGAATGCAGACCCTCTCCATAGATCAGTCATCCAGAAGAAGCGCCACATGGGCTCAGAGAGAGCGGTCGCAGCCAATGCTGAAGTACAGAAGTTGTTGGAGGCAGGATTCATTCGAGAATGTCAGTACCCCAAATGGATCTCCAATGTGGTTTTGGTGAAGAAACCCAACGGGATGTGAAAAATATGTGTGGACTTCACGGATTTGAACAAAGCTTGCTTGAAGGACAGTTATCCGTTGCCAAAGATCGATAGGCTGGTGGATGCCACTACTGGGCACGCCCTGTTGAGCTTTATAGGTGCATTTTTTGGGTATCACCAAATACCCCTCTGCTCGAATGATCAGGAAAAGACTGCATTCATCACGAACCGAGGCCTATATTGCTATAAGATGAGGCCGTTTGGTTTGAAAATGCTGGAACCACCTATCAATGCCTCGTCAACAAATTGTTCGAGCCCCTCATTAGGAAAACTATGAAGGTCTACGTTGATGACATGATAGAAAAAAGTAAGAGTGACGTTGACCACAGCCACAACCTGAGGCAGACATTCGCCATACTTCGGGCCTTTAGTATGAAGCTCAACCCCAAGAAATGCGTGTTCAGAGTGCGGTCGGAAAAATTCCTTGGCTTCATGATCAGCAGCCGTGGGGTTGAGGCTAATCTAAATAAGATCTGAGCCATCTTGGATATGAAGCCGCCACGGAAAGTCAAAAAAGTACAATGCTTAACCAGGTGCACTGCTGTACTGGGCCGGTTCATGTCCCGATCCACGGACAAGTGCCAGCCGTTCTTCCATGGCTTGCAGAAACGTGCTAACTTCGCTTGGGACTAGGAGGCCGATGAGGCCTTCCAAGCACTAAAGACGTACCTTACTCAACTGTCCAAAATCGCAAGCCCCCTCGCGGGAGATATCCTCATCCTATACTTAGCCGTTTTGGAGCATGCTGCCAGCGTAGTCCTCATGATGGAGAGAGCCGAGGAACAAATCCCGATATATTACGTGAGCCACACCTTGTTAGGGGCTGACCTAGCAAAAGCTAACTATCCTCTTATTGAGAAATTTGGCTTTACCCTGGTCATGGCCAGCCGAAAGCTACGACCTTACTTTGAAGCCTACAAAATTATGGTACTTACTGATCAACCCCTAAAGAATGTCCTCCAGAGGTTGGACGTCTCCGGACGGCTCCTGAAGTGGGCCGTCAAGCTATCACGCTACGACTTGGCCTTTGAACTAAGGTAGGTCATCAAGCCCAGGCACTGGCTGACTTTTTGACCGAGAACCTCACTCCTATCTCAGACGACGAGTCACACCCCTGACCTTGGAGTTTATACGTCGATGGTTCCTCCAACAAGGACGGAAGCGGGGCCGGCCTCATCATCAAAAGCCCTGATGGGGAACGATATGAACATGCTTTGAAATTTCTCTTTAAGGCATCCAACAATGAAGCAGAGTACGAGGCCCTCATCGCAGGCATTGAGCTATGCTACACCACAGGGGCTGACTCGGTCCGATTATGCTCTGACTCCCAGCTGGTGGTTAGCCAGCTCAACGGAACATAGGAAGCTAAGGACGATACCACGGCGACGTATGTTTGACGGGTACGTGAGGGGCTAAGTGATTTAGGAAATATGATCACCCCATTGGGCCTACCTCAACTGTCTCGCAGGTCAGGCCCACACCCCTGAAAACGGGCTCCTAGTGGGACGCTTAGGGCTCCTCAAAGGGGCCCAATGCCAAACCAGCAGCCCACTCGGAACAGTCATGGTAAGATTACTATTTTACCCCTTGCTACAGGGACTATACATAGTCACCTACCCACCTTAGAAAAGTGGTTGGTAGTCTAACTCTTCCTTAGACTCATAGAATGACTCGAATCCTTGACTGACTTAACCGTCGGAAAGGCATTCCCCGATCCACAAGTCGCGGGTGCCCTTTTTGTAGGTTGGGCCTTGGAGGAGGAGGATGCCAGGTGTTGCTCACGTGCCATCCGGTAAGCCCATTCTTTCATCCCACGTCATCACCTACAACACATCATGAGAATCTCCAAAATCTTAGCCCTCAATAGGGCTAAGGGCCCTTAAGCACGGGCTTTTGACCGGTCGCTATAGTCTCAGCCCCCAATTGGGGCTAAGGATCCTTGAGCATGGCCTTATGGCCACCCACTATACTCTTAGCCCCAATAGAGGCTAAGGGTCCTAGAGCACGGTCTTATGGCCGGTCGCTATACTCTTAGCCCAATAGGGGATAAGGGTCTGGGCACCTATCTAAAGGACGAGCAATACGTAGCTGGCGGTGGTCGACCGAGCGTCACCCAGCCAACCGCCACTAGATCAACCCACATGAAGTATCGAGCAAAATGAAGAAAGGTCAGGCAAGAGATTAAGTTTTGCCAACTGTTTTATTATTCAAAATACGTAGCTACAAGCCAACTTTTACAAGCAAATAAGAGCGATAACAAAAGAAGCAAGGCACAACGAAACATCTACACTTACTCTTCGTCACTTGATGTGGGAGGGGTACCGCTTAAGCCTGAGTCTTCCATAGGACCACCCGAGGACGCGGGGTCCATGGATGGGTTCGTGGGCCGGGAAGCCTGGGCTCTCCTCAGCCTGCGGTCGATGTTTTCCAGCTAGAACTCGATAGGGGCGCAGTCTCGCTTCTACATTACCCACATTATACATTCCATGGGGAGTCTGCTTGCGAGACCCAGCTCCGCAACGTCATTGACAACGATGGCATAGAAGATCGCCTGCACCATCTTAGGGATATTGGAATTTTGAGCGTACTGTATGGCCACGCCAAGGTCAAAACCCAAGCAGAGGCCAGGATAATTCGCAGGGAGAGGGTTCGGGTCCAGAGCTAAGGCTTTCCTCAGAGGCCATCGAAAGGTGTCCCGGACGTATGCAGCCGCCATCTCGGTGCTGGTAAAGTTTGGAAAAAGGACCATTTTTCTTCTCTCTCTCTCTCTCTCTCTCTCTCTCTTCTATCACTCCTATCTTCTCTCTCTAAAAGTCAAGGAGACGTGCAAGATGTCACTTGCTAAAAGGGACTCATCATCCCCTTTTATGGTGAGAGGAAAGCAACGCGAAGAACACTACCCTTCCCAAGGCAGCAACCAGCCAATCCTCTCTTAAAATGTAGCCTTTGCGGACTGGAGATAAAGAATATACCAAAATGAGACAATTTGGTCTACTTCCTAAAAGAAAAAGGGGCAATATCTTATTATTATTAAGGTTTGCTACAACAGAAACACCTCTTATAAAGAAAGGAACAAAGAAAAGGTAGGATACAAGGAAATATAGGGATAGAGTCTAAATGCTACTCCTCATCACTGGAGGGGGGCGGGGGACTGTTTGACCCCGAGCTCTCCTCCTGGCCGTCCATTAGCTCGCAGGCTCCATCCGACAGGTCTACTGATGAAGTTGCACCTCCACCAGGCCGCGACTACTACGACCCAACTAGGACTCAAAGGACGACCATCTCAAACCCTCAAGAGTCAACCTCAGATCGACGGCCATGGGGCCGCACACTATGCCTAGCTCTGCGGCATCATTTAGTAGTATAGCATAAAATGTCGCCTGGACCATCTCAGGAAGTCTAAAGTCGAGCGCTACTCTCTCCGCGTCAGGTAATGTAAAATGCACACATAAATCCCGGTATTCGTCTGGAAGTGGACAAGCTAGACGTGTGGTGCTCCTCCAGTGCCACCTAAAGGATTCCCTCACAAAGTCAGCCTTGTCCCTGGTGTCATGAAGAGGGGGGAATGCTATGCCAGAAAGGGGCAAGCCAAGATCTCTCTCTCTCTCTCTCTCTCTCTCTCCCCCTCTGTCTCTCCCTCTCTCTATCCTTACTTCTTAACTATCTCTCCCTTAAATAATGTGCTCAGGCAATCTTCTTAGGAACATTGATTGGTATTTACGGAAGAGGGGGGCGTTTTACCAAACCAACCCCAAAACGTGATGGCCAATCCACTCATGACACGTAGGTATCGTCCCCACCTCCTACGGAAAGAACAAAAAGGGGGCTTGTAAACTCAAAAGATGACCTCTAGGCCGCACAATCAAATTCGGATCAATGGCACGGATGATCAGACTATGACACCCTCACCTCGCAAAGCCCCGCTAGCCTACTAGGGCAGTTGAGTCATCCATCTAATGCGAATCAATATGAACACAAGGAGAATGCCAAAACTCAAAAATTAGAGGGGAGACGCAATCATTTTACTGCTGATAACAGGACGGTACCAAAAAAAACAAAGAAGAACACGCATCTAAGACACCTCCTGACAGGCTTCACTCCTGCTTGTCATCATCCGAAGAGAAGGCGGCCCCTTCAGCGTCAGAGCTTCTGTCCTTTGGCTTGGCCTCTTCCCAGAACCGAGCCTCCAGGATCTGATCTCTAATCAGCCACACCCACGACTTAAAGGTGCTCCAGCGAAGCTCGACGAGGGCCGATTCCATTATATGGAGTGTCCGTCCATGTAGGACCCTCGACCTCTCATCTTCACTAGAAGCATTGCATAGAAAATGACTTGGGGAAATTCCGGGAGTTCGAAGCACCGAGCAGTTTCCTTGGCCATAGCAAGGTCATAACTCAGGCACAAGGCCTGAAAATCATTCGGGAGAGGCGGCGGGGGAAAGGGTCGATCCCACTCAAAATTGCATATAACATACTGAGCCATCTCGCTGGTACTCCGAGAACGAGGAAAAGCCATAGTGAAAAATCCCCGATGAGGAACGATACTGGTCAGGAAAGGCAGAGCTCCCATTCTCGGCGACCACGTTTTATACCCGCTAATAGGGGGATTTTCCAAGCCATCGTCCAATCCTCGAGACTTGTTCTATCATAGACGCTCGATCAGTTCTATGGTCGGTGGCCACACGACTGTCCACAACATGGGAGCAATTTCCAAAGCCCTCTAGATACACGCTGACCATGGGCGGATTCCACATTTCACCCTAACTACTCGCCCGACTCCACGTGCAGGCAAAACGTGGGGAGCTAAGTGATTTAGGAAATATGATCTTCCCACTGGGCCTACCTCAACTGTCTCGCAGGTTAGGCCCACACCCCTGAAAACGGGCTCTTAGCGGGATCCTTGGGGCTTCTCAAAGGGCCCTAGCGCCAAACCAGCAACCCACTCGGAACAGCCAAGGTAAGATTACTATTTTACCCTTTGCTACAAGGACTATAAATAGTCACCTGCCCACCTCGGGAAAGTGGTGGGCAGTCTGACTCTTTCTTAGACTCATACTACATTCTCTCTCTCTCTGCGCTCACCTTTGACTTGGATCCTTGACTGACTTGACCATCGGAGAAGCATTCCTCAGTCTACAACCTAGGGGTGCCCTTTTTGCAGGTTGGGCCTTGGTGGAGGAGGACGTCAGGTGTTGCTCACGTGCCATCCGATAAGCCCATTCTTTCGTCCCACGTCATCGCTTATAGCACACCACGAGAATATCTGGAATCAGTTATAGAAGCTTAATAATAGCTATAGAATCAAGCCAATCTTCACCGTCTATTGAGGAGGTGAATGGCTATAAATACCCTCAAGGAGGACTCATTTGTAATCAAGCAAAAAGAAAGCAAACACTGAAGCCCTATTCGTTTCTATGACCGGGAGGATTTAGCTAATTGGCGCACAGCTCCTTCCATGTTCTTACAATTCCTTACATCTTTAACTAAACTCTTAAATCTCTTCCATCGCCTTGCATCTCCTTATACTTATAGAAATATTTATATGTCTTTTTATACACTACCAATATGAAAAATCTTATTGATGAATATAATATTTGTATAAATATAGAATGAGAATTTAATAATGTGAATTAATATTTGAGTTTCGACATGAAGCATATATGTTATTATAGATAAAATAAGTTACCATGTTTTAAAATTCTAATACTAGAAGTGCATTTATATTTGAGTTTTGACGTAAATTAGATATGAAAATAGTAAACTGTAGATGACGAAAGCATTTCAACTATTTCATCCGTAAGTTTACCCATGACAGCTTGATTGTTTTTTTTTCTCAAAGATTCTATCTAAATGGTCTCCAAAGAGGATTAATAATAGAAATACAAGGAATAGAGAACCACAGGATGGAAGAAGAAATGAAAAGACCAAATTTAGCCAACCAATCTACCGCATGACTCATCTTGTTTGAAAATAAAATGGATATATATGGACATCATTGCAATAGTTGCGGTAGGCCTTTGTACCTTCAACCACTGTTTGAATTTCCCAAAGAATTTGAACTTCTCCCTTGAAGGTTTTGATAAGCATTTGTTTCAACTCTACTTCTTATTGTGCTTTTGAATCTGCTTTCATTCTAGTTAACGACAACTTAGGCAGAATCCTTGTCAGAAGGCTTATTTACATTCTTTTGTACTGTACTCATTTTCCAAAAAAAAAAAGTACCTAATTATCCCTTCAAAAACATTTGGATGAAATCCTACTAGTATTGGGTGCGCATTAATCATTTTGTATTACTATTACTTCTGCAACGAGAATTGAGGTCGCTCAAAAATTGGAATTTCTAGCTTGAAGGAATCTTCCATCGAACTTCTAGCAAGAAGCCTCACATAGTTAAAGAAGGATATTTGGATCCATCAAAAATTAATTTTGATAAATAAGATATACACTGGAGTCTAGAGGTTTTAGAGTAATTAGGTTGAAAATTGAATACCTACATTATTGTTTCAGTGGAAGGGAAAATGCGGGGGAAGAAGTCATCATTGATGGAATGACTATACTAAAGGTTGAGAAGTTTAAATATCTAGGCTCGATCATTCAATAGAATGAGGATATTGATGAAGATATTAACCAACATAAAAGTGGGTTGGCAAAAATGGAAGTATGCTTCAGGTGACCTATGTGATATGAGGATGCCGGTAGAATTAAAAGGCAAAGTCTATCGTATGATAGTTAGATATGTTGTACTATGTAGATTGGAGTGTTGGCCTATAAAAAGGAGACAGGTTCAAAGATTGATGGTAGGAGAAATGAGGATGATTAGGCGGAAGTGTGGTTACACAATAATGGATAGAATTAGGAACAGAGTAATCAGATAAAGTAGCTCCTATCGAATATAAGATGAAAGAAACAAGACTCAGATGGTTTGGTCATGTGAAAAGAAATAGTGTCAATGCTCCAGTGAGGAGATGTGAGACGATTAACATCCCTGAAGGTAAAAGAGAGAGGAGACGACCAAGGAAGAGTTTGGACGAGGTGATTAGAGAGGACTTGAAAGTTGTAGGATTGACAGGGGACATAACTCAGGATAGGAGACTATGGCAAGATAGGATTAGAATCTTAGATCGCAATGAGTTGGCCACCTAATTTGGCTGTGGTTTTTCGATTGTAGTAGGATAAGTTTGGTTGTGGTTTTTTCACATGTAATGTTTGTATGCACGTAATACTTATAGCTAAGAAGAGACATTGTTTGCCTACCTCTGTTTGTTAAGGTTTAGTACATTCCTCTGCTATGTTATGCTTTTGTTGTACTTATGTTTGCATAGTTTCGGCCACTTTATTTATTAATATTTCTTACTTTATTCCCTACTCTGTATCTTTTTTTAAAAATATTTTTTGCAAAATCTTTCTTCTATAAAATATTTTCACACAATCTTGTTTTGTGGGTCTCTTGGATTCAGCGTCTCTATGGGCAGAGATGCCGATAGAGGTAAAGTTACCTATATCTAGATCTCTCTAGACCTCGCGAAAGCAGGACCCGCAATAAGAGGAGGTGGTGGTGTTGTTGTATTCTAGTGGTTTAGCCCAAATGATAGGAGATCTAGACTAAGGACTTTCATATAGTGCCGATGTTGCTCTAAGTCAATTCTTTCCATAGCCTTCAATTCAGCTCAATTTTTTAATCATGAATAACTATTTATAAAAATTATAAATTTTATTCTTGAATACCATGGTGGTATGAATCTTTCAAATGCTCCATAGAAGAGAAATAATGTGCCCAATCTGACTAGGATTGGCCTAGGTTCTGACAAAGTTTAAAAGAACCAAAATTAAAATTCCAAGTTGAGTGAATCAATCCACTTATGCTGATATGTCAAACACCAAGCACCATTAGTTATGAAATATTATATTGGGTAAAGAGAGAGCCTGTAGATTCTAATCAAAATCACAAAGATAGAAAAAATTTTGTCTAAATTGAGCCCTCTTTTGCACAAGTTAGCACATATGGCTAAGGCATTCTGACAAACTTACCAAAGAAAAATTTTAAGCTAAGACATAATAAAGTTTCCAAATCCAAGCAAATTCTCAAGGCTTTTAGATATCTAAGGGAATATCATATGCTTTCCATGTTGCAAAGCTTAGTGATAAAAAATCAATATTATGAGAGAAAATAGAAATATTATTAATTAAATCTCAAACATTATTAGGCAAAAAAGAACTAGTCAGGAAATCCCATTCCTTATTACATGTAATGAAATCGCCTATTGTTGCACCAACTTCAGAACATTTTGTTCAAGATAAAGATCTATAGATGTGCCTGTCACACAAATCATGCCAACACTTTATGGAATGCCCATTTCTAACTTTCCAAGAAATTTCTGTACATAAGAGTTCTCTATTTTAAAGTAAATACTTCCAAGCCTAAGAATCATTAGATTTATAAGTACAAGTAAAAAAATCCAAGTCATAGAGTGCATGGCACGTTCAGTAAGCTATTATAAAAGACCTTACAAAAGAAGGCTTTATTGACTTCCTCTATTTTACTAGGCCCATCTATCTTTTTTGGTCGATAGTCTTCCTAAGACACTATGAGGGGACCTTTTTTCTTGTTCGATTTTTTTCAAAAGAAATCCCAATTGATTCTATCCATATTAGTAGACATAGATTTAGACAACTTAAAACACTTCGTCGCATGACTATAAGGAGGGACTCAAGGTTAGACTAAGTAAGATCTACCTGCTTTAGATATGGAAATAGCTTTCTAGTTCTATAATTTATTATCAGCTTTACATATTAGATATAAAAACGATTAAGATGAAGCCCTCTCCTTTAAAATATAGAAACTAAGATACTTGGTATGGCACCCTAGGTGCATGATTAGAGTGTGGCTTAAAAGGATCGAAATGACTACTTATATTACCAAAGATGCGCTTTTCTTTTCGGGAAGCTTACTTTTAAGAATTTCACAGTTAACTATGGTTGCTATGAAGAAGTCTTGGGATGACCTCTAAGGAACATTTTCCAAGTACCGTGGAAGCAAGGATAAAACACGCGAAAAGACTTATGGTGATTTGTGGATCCAATTATCGATGCTTGAGTCATTATTGGTTGTTTGCAACTTAGGAGAGCTTGGGGTAATGGACTTGCCCAGAGACTTTTAATTGCGGTATATTGATCAGTATAGTTATAATTGACTTGATCGCTAAAGTAACATTGTTGGACAAGATAGTTATCGTATCTGAAAATTAATAAGCCATCCAAATTGACTACAAAACGCAAAAAGCAAAGAATTAACCTGGTGATAAGTTTTGAGATTAAATTTGCAAAATAGTAGACTATCATAAGCAGATCGGAGACAATGGACTTTTTTTGTTGTTAGACACTCTTTAATCGAATTCTTGATTTATTATTTTCAAATGCCACAATATGTGACCTAGGGTGTCCATACATAAAATAAACATATAAAGTGATAGCATGTTACCATGCCGAAACCTATATACCTTGCCGAATCCTGTTGATGATAGCATGTTACCTTGCCAAATCCTATTGATGGCCAAATAAAACTATATACCTTATCATTGACAATTATAGAATAAGATAGATGTGGTTGATTTATGTATCCAACTAATTCAATCATCATGAAATCCCACATCTTTTGGGTAGGAGAAAGTAAAATCTAATTCAAATTTATCAGAAGCCTTTTTCAGATACAGTTTAAGAGTGTAACACCTACAACCCCTAGGGCTAGGAATATTACGTTTTCTTACTTCTTACTTAACTTCTGGGGCAATATGGCAGAGTTTCACCTAAAAAGTGACCATTTTTCAAGTTAAAAGCCTTACGATAAATCCCTGCAATCGACGGAAGTGGAAAGAACTCTAAATGATCTCAAGGCTGCATGCCGGAGTCCATATCTCAATGAGCCACTCGCTCGGAGTACACCAAAACCATAAAATTCAATAATAAAGGAGGAAATAAAATGATAAAACTCAATGGATCACACATCCGGAGTACTGGGGTTTACATTCAAAAATGTAACTAATTTTAACTAAAAAGATAACTGACAAATCAGATGGTTGGCTCACATGGCCATATAGAGCGACTCATAAATATCATGCATTACATGAACTAAAGTGTGTAGCTTACAAACGTTTACAATTCTAGGAATACATTACATGACATCGTTAAACATGTAAGACCCCTTCAGTTAGGCACACATGACACCTTCCAAGCAGGAATAAACTCCATCTTGGCATAAGTAACTTGGCTTCTACCTGTCATAATGCAAACTTGGGGAAAAAGGGAAAAGAGTAATGGGATAAGCAACCACACGCTCAATGAGAATTCCACGACCCCTTAAAACCAAAACAGTTAAAGGAAATAATACCAATAATAGTCACATATCACGCATTTATACTTTACTACTGTATTAGACAATCATAGCCCCCAAGGAAAGATTACCATCCATAGACTTCATACTAGCCGCTCAAACTCATTTCTAGGCCCCTAATAACTGAACTTCCTTACTAGCGAGCATTTAGGCACATAGTCAAGTAAGCGACAAGGATTGCATGAGATGCTTTCAAACATACTTCTGAAAACATAGTGGCTCATGATATATTCCAAGAATAGTTTATAAATCACGGTAACTTCTTCAAGGCTCATAATCTTTTCCAAAAGTTTCTGAAATACATATATTGGTAAGAAAGACTTGGCAAGGAATTTTCTTTCATATGTTATGCACATTTGAAAGCTTAAGTGTTTAACACCTTACTAGACATAACCACACCTCATTTGAAATTGCGTTTAGACTATACTTGGAAACTCATTCATAAAATATATGTAGGATATGCACATTTGGAAGATTTCTTTCTTTTCTTGAAAACACTTTACTTGGCCTCTTAAGGCTCATATTCTTTAAAGGAAATCTCTTTCATATTGGTCCTCTAACGACCCTTATAAGCTTTTCAAATCTTATTCAACGTGGCCTCATAATGGCCCTTAGAAATCTTTCTTTTCTAAAATACTTAAAATGGCAAAATGCCAATTGCTTTTCTTACTT
>NCQV01061772.1:0-13541 GCA_002740545.1 Lophocereus schottii
ATGTATGCATGTGTGTGTGTGTGTGTATAGACACACACACACACACACACACAGACACACACACACACACACCTGATTGTGGAGAGGAACTCTAGCAGTTGCTTGTGAATAAGCGGCTTATAGGCTAAATGTGATTAATTTGAATAGTGATCACAAAAAAAAGGCACTATGAAAGGCTAAAACTCCTATTGGTGGAGTGAGGAACTTAGCAGGCTCAAAGAGCAAAGCGAACAGTTCAATAAGTCTTCCTAGCTCTAAGAGTAAATCCAACTATGCAATGAGCTCATTGAAATCAAAGGGAAAACCAAAAGGAGAGGTGCATCTTGCTGTCTTGTCCCCTTTCGCTTTCCCTTTTTTTTCCTTTTCTTCTTTCTTTTGAGCTAATGCAATCCTCTCTCCAATGTAGGAACAAGATACACAGGTTAGAAATAGACTTACAGGCTATAGCTACCTTCTATGGCATAGACAATTAAGTCACCTTGAGCATGCTTATTGCTAAGTCACCTGAGAATGATTCTATTGATACGACGCATTCACTGTTGAGTAAAGCAGAATGCCCTCACCATTGAGAAAGCAAAACACCCTAAATCTCATGCTTAGATTATTTCGACATACTTCATTAGGAGAATTGCTTGTGGTGTGTTTAGTGATCTAGCCATGAGTGTGCAGAAGCACTTTCAATGACAGCTAAGAAATATTACTCCAAAGACATATGATGACATCATCAACATGGGATAGAAAGTTAAAAAGATATACGAGGCCTTATCATCCTTCCTAGGGTGTTTTGCTTCTTAAAAAAAAAAAAAAAACCAAAGATGATGTATTCCTTCTTGAAAAAAAAAAAAGAAAGGGTTGTTGATTTAGATGTTGCTCTCCAAGTTATCACGCAAGAAACATCTCAAGTTGTAGCAGCAAGGAAATATGCTCAGGAAATTTTAGGCACATGAGATGCCAAAACCATGCTTAGTGCCTTTGTACTTAGATTTTTGCATATGTTTTTGCTTGCAACTTGTCATTTTTTTTCCCTTTAGGCTCATTATGGTGTTGTTGTCATTGACATTGATTATGATATAATAATATAAATGCCCTAATTTCAATTTTGTGTAGTAATATGTTGCAATGCAAACCAACTAAACATAGAGCACGAATAAATTTTATTATTTATTTTTCTATGGCTATACCCGAGAATATGTTCAAGTTGCCTATGGACATAAAAGGAGTGTAACAAGGGTGAAGCCATATGTAGTTCAAAGCAAGAAGAGCTCCTTTTTTATTTTGCTTTGTCGTCCGGAGTTTTGACTCTTGAGAGCCAGGAGTATTTTAAAGAAATTTGACTTGAATGAATTAGCAATTTAGGCTTTTACTTAAGAGCTTTAGAAATATCATAGTCCATGGATATTAATGTTTTAATAACTTGCCACTTACAGCCACCACACACATCCCACCAGCATCAACTAGCTTATAAGCACCATTTTAGTAAACTTATATGACCACATCAGGATTGTCCCACTTAGAAGTGAACTCGCTTCTAGTCTTATGAGAGATAATGATTAGTCTCCAACCTAGAATGATTATGAAAATCTTTTTGTTGAACACCCATCATAGATAAGCTTGGTAGCATTCCAACTTCTATTTTGTCTGAAGTCTTTTCTCATCAAGGGCCTTCAACTTAGCCAACCAAAGCTTGTGATTTTGATCTTAAGTTAAGCCCGCTTGTATGGCAATGCGAAATGATGGGATTTGGAGCTCCAATGGTACCATAGCTTTAACTCCATACACAAGAGTTAATGGGGCCAACTGTGTTGACATCTTATATGTGGTTGGTAATTTCCAAAAAGCTCTCATTGGTCTTTCATTCCAATTATGTTTAGACATCACAATAACCATTTTAAGAAAGTCACAAAGTATTTTGTTGAAGGCTTCTACAAATTTTATAGGACATTGTACATAAAACACTTATGCAGATTTAAACGTTTTGTAAAGGATAGTCATCCAGTTGTTGAAGAATGGCTTACCATTATCGATGTTGATGTACTTGGGCATGCCATATCAATATATTATATGCTTCCTTATAAAGTCAAAAACACCCTCTTTTTTTACTTCCCTCTACGAAATTGCTTTTGTCCATTTGGAGTAATCAATAACAGTCAGGATGTAACTGTGACCCGTAGACAATTTAGGCAAGATTTGTCCAATGATATATGAAGTTAATATGGAACTATTAAGTATCACACCTCTTTGCATAGCTTATGTGTTCTTTCAGCATGGTGGACTAATAGTAATTCATATTTTTCATATAATCATGTAGCCTGGGTTGTAATTGATGTGCTTCAAATATAACTGAATAGGCCTCCTCCATTGCTTGGTTTGCTTCTTCCACATTCAAGCTTTATCACCAAAGCTCAAGAAAAGAGTGCCAATATAGCATCCTATTATAATAAAGGAAATGAAAGGAGCTCTCTATTGCATTTATGTCTTATGCCTTGAATCACTAGGGAGTTTCTCAAGCTCTAAGTACTCAAAAATCGATTCGGAGCCAATTTGTTTTAAGAACATAGATTGCATCGACGTCTTCCTCTAACTTTTTATCACTAGGCATAACAACCCAATGACTACATACTGGAATGGTCATTTTTTGGCGCAAGTGCCAAAGTGGCTGCAAGCCTTCCAAGTGAATAGTGTCACTCACGCGAACATGCTTTAACTTAACTAAGTTCAACCTATCCAGCAATTATAAGGCATGCTTGTGATACGGGACAAGGTCTGCTTTCTTAACTTCAAACTACTGAGAAGATGGTTAATGACTAATTATGAGTCACCATAACCATTAAGGTCTTTCATCCCTATCTTGATAGCCATTTGAAGAGCTAGGCTAAGTGCCTACTGCTTCACCATATTGTTAGAGCATAAATAAATGATGGGAGGATGTCCTTTCCAAGAGAAACAAAAACTATTCCGACAGTGGTGCATTCATGTCTTATTGCCCCATTAAAATGCATTCCCCATGGAGGGAAGATATCAATGAATCACATGTCTTTCCCTAGTACTTTGTTATTTAGCTCCTACTCATAAAGAATTAGGTGATCTGCTAAGAAATTCGCTAGTGCTTGTCGTTGGTCAACCTTTGTGGTACATAATCAAGGTGGTACTACTTTATGATTGGAACCCACTTTGCATGTGACATATGTAGGATTGGCCGTGATAAGAAGTACTTGATGGGGCTGGCTTTAGAAACTATATGTACTATATAACCTTGCATATAATTGGTTAGTTTCTAAATGGAAAAGAAGAGTGACAAGTAGATCTTTTTTATGGAAAAGTTCTTTAATTTAGCATCGACCAAAAAACAACTTAAGCAATATCGAGCGATTTCTTTCCCTCCTTATTCTCTTGAATGCATAATCCTTCTAGCGATTTTCCTAAGTTGTAATGTAGATTATAAGAGCTTTGCCAATAGTTAGTGCCACCCATATAGAGGATTGAACAAGTGTTCTTATTCTTCATAAAAGTTGTATGACATGACTCGTCGTACTCAAAGGGTGCACTTTTCTTCATGAGGTGGCTAAATTGATGGCATTGTCTAGCAAGAATTGGAAACTTTGGATATATGCTAATTGACCTTGAGGAACACGAAGCTTCTTGGGACTCTTAGGCTCAGGCATCTCTTATATTGTCTTGATCTTAGATTCGTCGATCTCAATCCCTTTATGGTGAATGATGAAACCCAAGAACATTCATAGGTGATACCAAATGCGCACATAAGCGGATTCATTTTTCAAATAGCATATTTGGAATCGGTCAAATATCATATGCAGATCATGCATAAGATTGATGAGTTAAAAATCTTGCAAGTGCACGGCATAGCTGTAGCTAGCAACCGCAAGTATGGGTCGCATCCAAAAAGAGTTGTACTTCTAAGTATCAGAACCAACTAAAGCATCTTAGGCAGAACAAAAGATGATACAAAGTATAACTACAACACTAAAACAAACAAAAAGGACTTCAATTATGATTAAACCTAATGTAAACTAACTAAATTCAGTCAAACCCCCACCTATCCAAGTTATGTTAGCATTCAGAGATGATCTATTGCACCATCAAAACTTACTTATGCCCTCTTCCAATGATCGGAGGCTAGTTTTAGTTATTCGAACCACCTATTTTCATGTGGTTAGCCCAATTAAACTACAAGAATAGCAATCATAGACCTAGTAAGGATTCAGATTATTTTTATGTCCAAATGCTAGCTATCCTTCTTACCCACACTAAACAATCGATCTCACCTTTCAGCAAATTCAATTGTCCCGAAAACACGGATGAAAGCTCTTTCAAGTATTTTAATGAACACTTAGCAGGCATAAGAGAAAGCCTCCAAATTCAAGCATAAACAAGGTAGGTTAAGGCTTAAACAAGATCAAATAGCCATCTCAAGGGTTAACCATGACAAAAGATCACAACTTTAATTATAAAAAAAAAAACGTAAAAAGAAAGCGAAACAATGAACTACTGAACTTGCAAACAAATTAAAAAGCCTGAAATTAACGAAAGAAAGAAAGAGAAGAGGATCTTAGTCTTAAATAGCAAAAATCCATAATCTTCTACATGATAAACACCAATCTTTCCTAAATTATTCTCCCCTCATTGGGTTTTGAAGTGGCTAATATAGACCCTAATCGAGCCCCCTCCCCCATTAATTTCACAATCCGCTTAAATATCACTAAACAATGGGAAAATGCACAATCGTACAAAAACACACGGGGATCTGTGCACTTTTGAAACTAGGAGAGTACCTGACGGTACACTTTTGCATGGTTTCCTGTACACAGCTTTGGACATCATGACTAAATTCTGTAGGTTTTGCACGATTATGCCTTAATGCACAGTCAACTATGCACTTCTTTGGCTCTTTATTCTTGGGCTGTAGGCATCAAAAATTCATTAGATCCCCTTTCTTCCTTGGAAAACATCTCCATGGCCTTCCTTTCTATCAACACTTGTGAATTTCTCATTTTCTTGGCAAAGATTCCCAAAAATAAAGAAAAACACCTCGATAAGCACAATATGAACCGAAGGAAGCTAATCTGACCATTTCTCATCAAGATTCAACATAGAAATAAGCAAAAATAGAGGTTGAATAAAGGGGCAAAATGATGTCAAAATAGAGGGTGATCAAATACCTCCATACGTATATTTTGCTTCTACTCGAGTAAAACAAAGAAAAACCAACCTAAGTATCCAACTCTCATTTGTAAGAATCACGACTGCATTTAGTGTATGCAAAGAGTCCTTTAAATTCTTTGGTTTCCCCAAGAGGATGAGCAAGGTCTCATCAGGGTTTACAGAAGATATACACACAAAATATTAAAAAATGAAAAAGAAACATAGAAAAATAGAAAAACATTTTGGATTAACAAAATCAAAACACAAATATATACAAACTAGGAAAAGCTGTACACAATTATATCAGCCGTATCATCCTTCTAACTCAAGTATCAATCTTTATATACAAGCAGAATAGACATATCAAGACTTTGGTGCCACTAATGACATCCAAACACCAACTTTAATGACTTAATGAATTAAAGTTGTGAATCTATCCTAGTGCTCAACATGCAAGTGTACCATCATCCAAAGAATTAGACTTACTAGAATCCAACTCAATCCTACTTGAACAACACAAACTACATTATTGACTTATTAACTTGATAACCAAGCTTTCTCAATTGTATTATTACTTCAAAGAGAAGCACCCAGTAGCACATGCCCTAAAGGGATACTTGTCATTTCCCAACTCTCAAACTCTTTCTTACTTTCCTTTTCTTTTCATTTTTTTCATTTGTCTTTTGTTTGCATTCTACTTCCTGAATGCAAAATAAAAGCAAAAATAAAGAGTAATTATACACAAAGATAAGTGAGATAGTCGATCAAGGGAGACTAAGACCCTACGATAATGATGATATATAAATAAGGACTAGATTGTGCAACTTTAAAAGACTATCAGGGTTAGAATTTGGACCTAGAATGACACACTTAGGACAAAAGGCATGAACATCTTATATATTGACTAATAGCCAAGGTACAAGATATCAAAACCAATTAAAATAGTACAAAACTCCCCAATATGATAAAAACATAAAAAAAAAATTGGTTTTTTCAAAGAAGAATTTTTTTTCCAAATGTTTGAGGCATGAATTCTCCTTTCTCACCTAGATTTCACAATTCCTCACTGGAAGCCAAGGAGCCAGCATACGGGCAAAACACATATATGTATAAAACAAACGTACAACAATAAATATATAAAAAACAAAAGACAAACAAGAAAAAGGAAAAATATTTACACAAAATAAAAATAAAAAAGAGAAAAAAGGGAATAAATTTACCAGGTTACATGTTGGGTACACCGAAACTATTAACTTCCCAAGGCGATGCTATGGGAGGTTGGAGGAGTGTCAACCACTTATCCTAATCTCAAAATCCAAGCCACCAATTCAGATGTCGTTAAAGCTCGCAGAAGGTTATCAAGCACTTGAGCATGCAACTGAGATGAATGTAAGTAAGAACACTCAAACATGAGTCTAGGAATAACAATAAGTGCTCTCCTAAACTTACCAAAGCCTTGGAAAATTTGGTAGAATAATAGAATGTAATGGCCAGTGTGATTTTTTCAAGCATGTCCTCTAGGTACAGACTGCAAGGATCAAAGGAAAGACCATATCGTTGAAAGTTACCTACAGTTTTAAAACATTCTACCGCAATCCTCTTAAACGCAATATAAGAATCCATAGGTGACAAATTGTAACAATCAGAGGAAGAGGAGGGGAGTAAACATGAAGGAAAAGCATGAAAAATATCAAGGGTATTAGACGTACATGACCAACAAGATTAGGGTTGGGTGAAACTGTAACCACAACATGCACACGTGGTCTCCTTATGAGAGTCTCATTAAGATCATACTCCTCAATAAGAACATTACCTGTCTCACAACATACAACATCCTCATCAGCACTAGCATTAACACCATATGTTGCACCTACCTTAACTCCATCGACTAAGTTAGAGGGAAAGGTGGCATAGGAAAGGTCATGATATATGCAGTGTCATACTTATGGAAGCTAGGCAAGGATGAAGCAATAAAGGGTAAAGTAATCAAACGAAGGCCAAGTACTACTTCTAGTTCGGACTCTAGAGTCAGAAAAGATGCACGATTATCACACAAATTAACATCAAGTCTAAGGGAACTAAACCTAAGGACTGTCTTATATGATAGGCCATACTCTCATATATAATTATCAAATTCAATTTGTTACTCCTAGATTGTCTCTATCATGCTGGGAAGTCTAGTAAAATTTTTAGCCGAAATATGACAAGGATAAGAATGACTGTCATGGCTAGAACAATGGCATATCTCATACATAAGAGGGATATAATTAGTCACGTAGGGACATGACCTATAAGAATTAGGATAACTAGTCTTAAATTCATAAGTATCCTGATACAACCAGCTCAAGAAAATAACCACCTTCATGAATTTTCTAGTGCAAAAATCCTAACGTTCCGAAAGAGCACAATTCTCATAATTCATGCCCTTAGAGACTATATTTAAATTTTCCCACTTCACCAAGAAATAACCACAATAAGTAAGAAAAGCATGTAATCTATCATAGTATCTCCAAAATAATTTATATTGATACGTATTTTTCTAGATTTTTGAAATAAAAGCCTAGTGTCAAATGTTTAAGAAAGCTTTAATATTGAAAAGCAACAACTTTATGAGCAACAGAGCCAAAAACTTGATGAGTTAAAAATACGGCAAATGCACGACGTAGCTATAACTAGCAACCAATAAGTACGAGTTGTACCATATGTAGTAGTAATTCCAAGTACTAAAATCAACTAAAGCGCCTCATGCTACATAGAAGAAAAGGGGGATAGAAAGTAGAACTAAACTATTAAAACAAACAAAAAGGACTTTGATTATGATTGAACCTAAGATAAAGCAACTAAATCAAATCAGACCCTCACCTTCCCAACTTATGTTAGAATTTAGAGATGATTAATTGCACCATCTGAGCTCACCAAGCCCTCTTTTAGGGGTTGAAGGTTAGTTTAATTGTTCTAACTATCTATTTTAATGGAGTAAGCCCAATCAAACTACAAGAATAGTAACTTTGGAACTAGTTAGTATTCAGACTATTTTCAAGTCCAAACATAAGCTATCCTCCATACCCACATAAATAGTCAGCCTTACCTTTTAGCAGAAGTTAACTACCTCAAAACATGGATGAAAGCTCTTTGTAACATTTCATTGAATGTACTTGGCGAGCATGACAGAAAAACTCTAAATTCAAGTATAAATAAGGTAGGCTAAGGCTTAAACAAGATTAATTAGCCATCTCAAGGGCTAAACATGACAAAGATCACCACTTTAATTGCAGCAAAACATAAAATGCAATCAAAATAATGAACCATTGTACTAGCAAACAAATTGAAAAGCATGAAATTAAAGATAGAAAGAGAAGAGGAACTTAGTCTTAAACAGGAAAAATCCACAATATATCTCCTATATGATATACACTGATCTCACCTAAATTATTCTCCCTCTAATGGGGTTTCGAGAACACTAACATAAACCCTAATCGAGCCCCTAAAAGAACAAGTAAAAAGGCTCCCCTCGAAAGAGAGGTTCCCACCAATTAATTTCACAATCTGCTTAACTATCACAAAAAATGGGAAAAATGCACGATCGTGCAAAGACATACTAGCATCAATGTACTTTTGAAACTGGTAGAATGCATGGCCATGCACTTCTACATGGCTAGATCGTGCACAGCTGTGCATTGGTCATGTATTTCTTAGGCTCTTCATTCTTACTCTATTAGCCCTCAAAACTTCATTGGACCCACTTGCTTCTTTATAAAACATCCTAATGGCCTTCCTTTTTGTCAACACTTGTGAGTTTCTCATTTTCTTCACAAAGATTCCCAAAAATAAGAAAAATGTCTCTATAAGCACAATATAAACCTAAGGAAGCTAATTTGACCATTTTTTATCAAAATTCAACAAAAAATAAGGAAAAAGGGGGTCTAATGAAAGGGCAAAATGAGCTCAAAGTAGAGATTTACAAGTGATCTGCACTTTTTTTGGGACTTAGCCAACAAATACTTGACATAGCATTCAACTGTTTTATGCAGCATATCATCAAAGATGATTTGTATGGCCCTTTTGTATGTTGCTCCTGTATTCATTTGACCATAGGGGATCACCTTATAGCAAAAAATGCATTTGGGTGTATGCAAAGATGTGGCCCCCAATCTTTTGGCACCATTGGGATTTGATTATATCTTTTACTGCAATCTATGAATGACAAGGCTTCGTGTCCCATGGTGAGTCAATCATGTTTTATGAGCAGTAATGAGAAATCATCTTTCAAACATGCATTATTGAGATCCTAAAGGTCTATCTAAATACAAAGTTGTCTATTTTTCGTCCTTATAAAAGCAATGTTCATGATCCATATTGAGTATTTGACCTTACGAATGAATCCAACCTCTTTGATTTTGCTGACTTTCTTTTCAATTTCTGGTATTTACTTGGGGTGGACATCAGGTCTACTTCTCAAAACACCCTTTTCGACATATGAGTAGAAGACCGTGATCTTTGGGTCTAATCTAATCATTTCTTTGTCGCTCCAGGCAAACACGTCGTTGTGCTCTGATCAAAGTACTCTTTTTCCTCTTCAGGCGTAAGCAATGAGCTTATATAAATAAGGTGAAGCTTCTCACTGCCTCCAAGATTCAACCCCTTTGAATCACCAATGGTAACCTTCCCATATCTTCAAGAGCCATAGGAATTTATGCTAGCTCTATCTCTGAGTTTGAGCATTCACATTTATAAATTGCGATATGATTGGAAGAAGGCATTTGTTCTTTCTTTGTTTCCTCATTAGAGTTAGGCTTGTTTTGTTAACTCTTGAAGTTCATAGTATACCTTTTCACCTTTAATGAACAATCTATTTTAAGATGTAGGATTGGGAAATGCACCAGAAGGGATAGAACTCTAAACTTCATTTTTGAATCTTGGGTGACTAAATACAAAACTCTTTTCTTACTGAAGTTCTAAATTTGAGGGCTTTTCAATAATCTTGATTCTTGTAAAGACTAAAGGCTTTGTTGTCAATCATGTTTGATTCTATTGAAGACAAATACCTCGTAATCTTTATCTTCCACTATATGGTTAAATATTAATAAACATTTTTAAGGTAGATCATTGTAGCCAATCAAACATGGAAGACTTTGGGTTAGGTTAAACATTTTTGTCTTTACTCTCATCTACCTCGTTAGTTGAGATGTGATAAACTGTAAGTTGCTTGTCCTTCTGCCGCCCTGAGATGCTAACAGGCTCTGGTGGTGTGTAGCCACCTCCAACTTTGAAGTCACTTACAAAGCCTCCATGCTCTTGAATCCTTCTCTTAGTTTTATTAAGATGCTTCGCTCCAACTACCTTTCATAAAATAGCTAGATTTTAACAGTCGTAACTAGCTTTTTCCATAAGCTTTCACGCATTTGGATCAAGTCCTTCTTTAGTTCACACATTTGGCATATTATTGCCTTCTTTGGCAGAAACAACAAAACCAGAAAATGGGGGCTTGGTCATTTTAGCCTGACTCACATTAAGTGTTGGAACTGTCTCTCTTTGAGGATGGTCATGCTAGCTCCATCATCCTTTTTTTGTAGCTTTAGTCTTGATAGTTCCACATGTGCACTTGTTAAAGGGTGATTCACGCTTCCTACAATGAAGAATTAGATATTTACATTATGACTGGTAGAACTCGCCATGTTGAAGTTGTAACTTATTTTACAACTTGTTTTGTAACTTATTCAATCGGAAAATTTGTGTTTCCTTTGTTCCTTTTTTCCTTCTCTAGTTGTTGCTTGAGAGCATCATCTTTGTTACCTAAAAAGCATTATTTATACCGCATTTGCCTGTGGAAGAAATGGTTGATGACATTGTGTCCTTTGGTGTAGGACCTTGTTCAATGACCCTTGTGTCTACAAACTAAGACTCAATCCTAATCAATGGCCAGATATCCCTAATTATTTTTTTTCTCCATTTTGGTAATACTTAAGGCATTAGTGTAGAGTGCACTATCCTAGATCGTGAAGCCATGGTCACCCAAGAAATAACTTACAAGAAGTCTTAGCGTCAATCACATGGTATATTGAGGATGTCGACAATTCTGCCATTGTCAGTTTAATGTAGATAGCTTATTAGTCCTTAAGGTCGAATGTCCAAATCATCATTTAGCTCTTAGGAAGTTCTCCTATGCTGGCTAAGCCATTCATCCTGACCTTAGGCATGACGTTGACTACTAACCTGCTATCCATTCACAAACAAAGGATGATTGTAAGGTTTAGATGCCAACAACAGGTCATCATCAAGTGAAAGTGATAGTTATGTTGCAAAAGGCACACTGGATAGGGGTTTCTGTGAATTACTTAACATCCTTGACTTTATTATTAGGATGGTGTTATGGGCATTGCAAGGCAGTGACAACATCTTGACATATTTCATTCAGCAAATGAAAGATTTGTCTCTAGCCAATGCAAGCTTGCAAAACCTCTAAAATAGTCAAAATTTTGTCAACTTATCTTAAAGGATTCTCCTTCTTTAATTCCCATTGTCTTCTTCTCTAAGCTTAGAATGAGGTCATATTAGGAGTGACTTTCTTTGATAAACGTATTAGTAAAAACTCTTCTAGTGTGATAAGAACAAGCGGCCCTCGCTCAAGTGGGTTAATGTGTTGAATTTCATGTCTTTTGACTTTTTTGGACTTCTCTTTATCTTTGAATGATAAGGGCTTTTCTTCCCACCTTATCTCCTTTTATAGCGGAGAGGTAGTGATTGAACTTGATTTTTGCTTTCTTGGCTGCGGTTGAGTGACAAGAGTCTATCTCTCTTCATCTTTATCAAGGACATCCACAAGAAGGCTGGTCTTTACAAAACCTCTTGGGATACCATTGGAACTACTCCACCATGAGGTTAAGTAATGTTCTTGATAGGGCAATGAATAATACTCTAATTAGGTAGAAATATGATTAGCCTCAATAGTATCATCCAAGTTCAATAGTACCTTTGCATCCTTAGCTAGCTGCATAATGTACTCCTTAAGTGTGATGCTTTTCATAAAAGGGTGAATAAGTGCCCTGTGATGCCGATAATATCATTGTTCTACAGTACTTCTAACTTCTATGAGTCATTTTGACTTTGGCAATGATATGGAAAAAGAATCCGTATCACCCTCCCAAAGTTGAATATTTCATAACTCACTTTTTAGTAGTGGAGTATTTCAAATAAAGCTTCTAGCACAAGCTGTCCACAAATTTTTAGTTTCATAGGTCGACTTTACTTTGGTTTTTAGATGACCAAATAAGTTCTGATATTAGTGCTTTAGCTATGGCTGGATAGTCAAGATGTCTATTTTTTAACAAGCTATAGACCTCCTTCACGTTCCACGTATTAAGCAATTTATGGTGCTTAAATCGAGCAAGGGTAAGTGCAGGTTAGGATATACACGTTTTTGATTAAGAGTTTAATTGCATCATCAAATGGATGATTAAGGGGTTAATATTTTAAGGGACGTTAGTGGACACCTTTAGAAAACTCTCCATTAAATATCTTTCCTAAATTGCTCCATATAGGATTGCATTTTGGGCAACTCATCACTAGCCTAGAAGTTTCTAATTTCAATATGCTCAAATTGTTTTCTAAATATTATTGGCTAGAGGATGTTTGAATTCTATTGATCCACACTAACCCCTTATATGCTTCATTTCTATTGGCTTAATTTTGTAGCTTGGGGAAGGGAACTCTAATTCTTATCGCTATAAATTAGCCTCTTGTATTTACTTAGAAGAGAGCCTTGATTTGATAATTAATGGAACAAAAGATAGAATGTTTTTCTCACCCACGTTGAAAATTTCTCTCTTTATTTCAAATACTTGAGTGTTTGAAGGGTGATTGGGTCAATCCTTTATATTAATTCTCGGGGCTTTGCTTTAGAGAATTATTTAATGGATTGTTAGACTAAGTGGTGGCTTGAGCCTTTATCTTGGTTATATCCCCTTTTATTAACTTTTTTTCCTACATTCAAAGATCCAGAAAAAAATTCCTTATTTTCCTTTGGTTATTGAAGGCCTAGCTCGATTCAAGATCTAGTTGATTAACAGTTGTTGAAGTCTAATCATTCTTGCAATTAGGGGCCCTCCCTCATGCATCAAATTGGTATTAGAGCCGAGAGTTCCTACTTCAGGTTGATTTCTCAATAAAAACCTTGTTCTTTTACACCCAAAAATTCGTACTTTGATCCTATAGAAAAAAAAATTCACTTTGTTTTTGCTTCGTTTACCTCTTAGCCGGGAGAAAACAAAAACCCAAAAAAATAGTTTAAACATAATTACCAAGCCCTTTAACCATTCGCTTCACTATCGCATGGAAGATAAAGCCATACTTAATCTTTAAGATCAAATGAGGAAGCTCTCAAG